>CM031956.1:7365990-7450990 GCA_018749465.1 Paracanthobrama guichenoti | reverse complement strand
AGAAAAACGGACGGTCGACTTGTATCGTTACAGTTAGCGATCGCTTTTCTCTTCTTCCTGCTCTCAAATGATATCTGCATTAGTGTAGCTACTCCAGTGGTGTGTCAGAGATAAAATCTCGGATCTTGTTGCAGATGCCGGAGACCAAGAAGCTGGCGGGTGGTGCGGTGTTTTCTCCGAAGCATCTTAAGGTTCGCTTGTGGAACGCGTTTATTTCCCTGACATGCCTGATCGCAATACTAATGGATGTGTATGAGGTAAGATGTTTCCATCAAACCGTTGTATGTTAGTTTGAGTCAATTATTGGAGGTTGCAGTGGTACGGTAATGCGTTTCATGTAAGTTACTTTAATGGCTTTGCACAATTTTCTTTGAGAGGGAAATCCATTTATAGTGCAGTCTATAGAGCTCCGGAGGGTGACGTCACGCAGCCTAAACTCCACCATTTTGGCAGGCAATCAGGGGAGCGCTAGAGCGGCCGTAGCATTGGTCTATAAAATCATTTAAAACCAGACTGTTTAATCCTTACTATTTCAACATGACGGACAGCTGATGTGCGCCAGCATGCCAGAACAGGCGGGGGAGAGTTGTAGTTATCGTAGTAAGTTGTTGAATGCCGTGAATTTCAGTTTATTCTTCATTCTTAACTACTTTTGCCTCACGGTCCCATTAAATACGATACTTAACTGTGAATAACATAAGTGTTTTTATAAATAACATCAAGAAAGGCTATTTGAAACGAAATTAAGGATCAATAAATAAATGTCGAAATAAATAAATAAGAAATGACATTTCTTGAGTATCACTGATTTTATGTGACATGCACAACACGGACCCATGGAACAGATGCACGGGTTTAGGACGGGTTCGTGTTAACCGCTAACATATAACGTTCATCTATTCACGTGTTTTCTCTCTTAAAATGTAAGCGCATGTATGTCAGCATTATCATATACGGTTAAAGAATTGAAGGGTGCGTCTCAATCAGCTCCCTGGTTCAGTAGTCAGGGCACTGACCAGGACACTGAAGTCAGTGGGCTGATCCCTGTCTGTCATGTAAAACAAGAGCGCATTGATGCAGTTCAGTCTGCCTGCTATTCTATCTGTTAATGTTACTCCTGATCGGAGGCTTCCGTAAATATTTACTTTATACGTAGACTTAGGCTTTAATGGTGCAACGCAAAAATATTTAGGAGTGCATAAGTTGTAACTTAGTGCCCATTTACGTCAAAACTAGGCTAGTTGTAACTTGCGCACAGCTTGTGCAACAGGTGTCCTGACAGGAAAGCTATCCGTTCCTTTATCGATACACGTGAAAAGCACCCCGGGGGCATTATAGGGACATGATATGCAGAGGTGGGGCTGTCATATAAGTCACAAGTAAGTCTCGAGTCTTTACATTCAAGTCCGAGTCAAGTTGCAAGTCCTCAACTTTAAGCTTCAAGTCTTAAACGAGTCATTAGGGATTTTTTGCCCAAATTAGTGTTGCAGTATTAATTACTACATTAAATTAAATGTATACTAATTCATATCAGGAAGGCTTTTAAAATATGTTTATGACTTAGCAGTTCAATTTCATGTGAGATGAGTTATAAACAATTTTCACTAGGGCACCCATCTATCTCAGTTCAATTTAGGGATTGTGCTTACGTGTGACAAAATAAGGAAAAGCTGTGAGAATTTCTTTTTTATTGGTAACAGAGTAACAGACAAAATAATTTCATAGAAATAACAACTGCTTTTCACTTTGTATGTGTGCGTGAGTAATGTATCTGTGAATGTATCGAAGCTATTAAACCATTATTTAGAACATCAAATAACAGAAAAAACTGCATAGATGCATAAAAAATAACGTTACTTTTTACTGAATGAAAACATTTTTCAAATTTTAAACGGTTTGCTATAGGGATGTCACGGTACCAAAATTCCAGTAGTCGGTACCAATACCATAAAAAATGTACGGTACTTGGTACCAATTTCGGTACCACAGCTAAATGTTTTTTACATTTACATGTTTTTTTATTTAACCATTTAAAAAAAATGGTTTAAATGTATTAAGTTTATTATTTGTGATGATTTAAAGGCTGTATGTGGTTTAATGTGTTTATACATTTATACATTTTATACTGTGTTTATAAAAAAAAAGATCAAGTGAAAAATAATCAACCAAACTTTTATGTTGACGGGTTGCCGTGAAGACCTTTGAGTGTCTGTGTTCATGAGATGACAGTTTTCTCAAATTAAATGGTAAATGCTCATGAAGTGATGGTTTATGCGTTCGTGTCCTCATAGTGACACACGACAACCTACACTTGTTTATTGCAATTTCAACCGAAACTTCCGAACTGTGTAAGAGGGACGCGGCTGCGCGCCTTGCCAGTTTAAAATGGTTTTACGAGCGCACACACCTAAAGCACATACACAGAAGCCAGCGGTCACTAGAGATGTTCCGATACCCTTTTTCCCTTCCCGATTCCAATACCGAGTACTGATCCGATACCTGGGCTCAGGGTATCGGCCAATACCGAGTACTGATCCGACACCTGGGTGTGTATCTGTATACAGCTGTATATACTACTAGCCCTGTATGAATTGCTAGAATTATTTTATGGTGTGCTTCAGACTTATCCATAGTTCCCACCAAGCTAACCTCAAACTCCTGGATCGACACAGATCTTAATAAAACATGAACAAATACATACAGTGAACTACTGTATTTATTACAGTATTTGTATTATCTGACATGCATTTGACAGCAATATTATTTATTTTTCTTAAGCGAAAAAGAACTTGCAGCCACAAATCTAACACCGCAAACTGAAAAGGGTATTTTAGTTTTACAGTATAACTGTATAAAAAAACAGTGCAACAAAAAAATGATATATTAATCAGAAAATATCTTTACAACAAAACAAGTGAAAAATAATCAACCATCTAGGCATAATTATTATTATTAGTAGAGACGTATTATTATTACATAGAGACGTAGCTAAATCTACTGTACAACAGTAGCCTAATATATTCTGTCAGTTTCTTCACGTTAAACCAAACCTTTATTTTGACGGGTTGCCGTGAAGACCTTTGAGTGTCTGTGTTCATGAGATGACAGTTTTCTCAAATGAAACGGTAAATGCTCATGAAGTGATGGTTTATGCGTCGTGTCCTCATATAGTGACACACGACAGAGACTACAAAGACAGCGAGTGTCACGCTGCGGCGCCCGCATCCCACACAGAGATGCAGAATTTGCAGGAGTAATATTTAAATAGTGGTTTTCCAGTTCAGTATTCACAGACACTAGTATGTATTCGGCTACAGTCTGAAGCCCTGCGCTTAGATAAACACGGAAGCGACTGAACGCAGCTGTGGGTACCGGATATACTCGGGAGTCGGTACTACCGGTACTACAGAAATGCTGGTATCATCACATTTGACATCACCGTTTTACTGGCTGGTTGGTCCAGTCTGAAATACTGCTAAACAGCGGACATACTGCTAACGCGTTTTCATTTCTTCTTCGCTGCTCTAAACGGTGGTTGCTTTTGGCAACACAGCACAACTTCCTGTGTTTGCAATGCATTCTGAGCAGTGAAGAAGAACCGTGCAGCGAGCGGTTAGGCAAAGCTCGCGGTCATAATAACTAGATCTTGTTTAAGAAAATGGTATCGGATCGGTACATGGGTTCAAGTACTCGCCGATACTGATGCCAGAATTTGTTGTGGTATCGGTGATATTTCCGAAACTAGTATCGGAATCGGAACAACTCTAGCGGTCGGTCACAGCGCGTGTACTAAACGGAATCTTTAGCGTCTTATTGCATTTATTTTAAAATGACAAAAACACACATAAACAGTTTCACATAAACAGGTGGTTTTGTCTTAAGTGAATGTAAACATCTGCATATACTAGCCTAATATAAGAATCAGTGGAGCACGTCGTGTACAGTGAAGAATACCATATTATTTTTTCATGTGATTATTCCATTTCTTACTTGAATGCTGCTTTTAGGCATACCTATGCTTTACCTGGAAAATTTAAAGCATTTTATTTAATTTGCATCTTTCTTTTATTATTTTATTGTATTGTTTATTTTTTTGTATGCTGATGTTATCATTGCCTTCTGCAATAAAACAAAGATGATTCGAGGAAAACAATTCAAATTCAATTCAGACTGTCAAGACGCGCTTTCATGCAAAATGGAAATACTCGCGTGAATTAGTAGCATTTACAGATGAGGATATAACCACTGTACTCTATATAGATCAGTAGATATAACCTGTAAAATGAACGTTTTGTGCTGAGGACGCAGACGCACACACACGTCAAAGCGCATGACAGGGTATGTTAAACGCTACACTAATGTATTCGCTTGAAGCTTAAAATAAACAATTCTCGTGTTTTGGGCACTTGGATCATGTACCTTTCCTGCATCAGCTCACTCTGCTTCCACTACACTATTTCTAGATGCACATTTTGTCCATAAAAATGCATTATTCAGTGCTGTCATTTGGCGCAACTGGTGGAAACTTTGCATACAGAGAGCAGACCTGACTAATCGATAATGAGAATAATTATCGATGATTTTCATTATCGATTTTATCGATTAGTTGTTGCAGCCCTAGACACAGTATTGACTGTTTTGTTCAGTTTCACCAACAGAAATAGTTCCAAACAAAGATGACCGCAGAAGTAAGCTATTTGACGTTCTCCAAGCAACACTCCGCAGTTTGTTTTGTTACAGCGCCTTGAACCAGTCGGTTGAAATAAAGTGACTTACCGCCACCTACTGGTGGTGTAGTGTATTTAAAAGTATGTGTTTAAACGTTTCTTTTTTGCATAGGTCTATTCAAAATTTTATTTAAAACACTGCCATTTCATAACATAATTTTTTGCAGTTGTAATTTTGTAATGTTAGTTATTTCAGACAACTTTTAAAATGGCCACCAGACAGTGTGAACACATGAGCTGCGTCCGAAATCGAATACTTCTCTACTATATAGTATGCGAAAAACGGTACGCCAACAGAGTAGTATGTCCAAATTCATAGTATTCGAAAAACAGTAGGCGAAAAGTACCCGGATGACCTACTACTTCTGGCGAGATTCTGAAGTGTGCATATGATGGACACTTTACTATCCCATGAGGCCACGGGAGACGATTTATGAATGGAGGTGAAGGGACGTAACTGACGCTGGTAGGTCACATAACGACAACATGGCGGATGGAGTATGTCCGGATTACATTCATACTACATTCATTCATACTATATAGAACAAACTTTTTTAACGGTCGCCAAGTTTGTTCAAATTCAAATGTAGTACCTACTCACATAGTACGCCATTTCGGACGCAGCCATGGATACCCTTAACTCAGTGTGCAATGGTCCGATTAGCTTGATATTACAGGAGGTATATGGTAACAAACACATCATTTGGTTAAGACCTCAAGTAGGATGATGATAAATAATTTTTTTATTTTTATAATCTGAGCTCAAAGATAGTAGTGTGCTTAATGGGTACGTTTACCCTACATGATGGAATATAAACAAACTCAACCTGACTAGTCAGTTTAAATACATGTGTGTATTGCCACGATTGATTAAATAAGAAGAAATTTGATTCATCTTTACTGCAAATAGGTAATTCTGATACATGCAATGACTATCCATTATGACATGTTGGCATTTTTCATATGTATGTACACAATAATAATCTTTTACATTGTAATCCTTTTATTTGTATTATTTGGCATGTGTGTGTGCTGCTGTGTGTCCCTGTGTGTGTAATAATCAGAGTTGTGCCCCCGCCTAAAGGCTAATATTACTAACACACCCTTTAAATAACACAAAAAATACTGCTCTATTGACTTTAGAGCAGGTTTTTGTTGGTCAATGGCGCAGTCGTTTTCAGTTCCTCAAAATAGCAACGTGCCAACAATGCTCCTGAACACACCTGGTTTTCAGACCAGATGCCCATGGGCGAACAGATGCGCGTGAGTGCATTTGCTGTTTAAACAACGGGGCGCTGTCTGTGAAAATGATAACGCTGAAACTAGCAAAAATAAACACTTGCGTCGTGCCGCATTGCTCCGGGTGTATGATAGAGATTCAGAGAATCATTCTTAGTTAATTAATTCTAATCTAAAGTTAATTAGTTCTGATCTAATGTATATGAAATGACTAATTTGTTTAAATACTTTTTTTCAGCTGTTTTTCAACTCTACCATCACAGGACTCATCATCATGAGATACTCTCTCGACTTGATCTACATCTGTAACATCATTTCACGCTTTTACATTGGAGTTGAAGCCCATGGAGTGATTATAACAGACGCAAAAAAAGCCCGGAAAAAATACCTCAGGACTTGGTTTTTATTGGATCTCTTGTCTGTTTTACCCCTTGAAGCATTAAAAATGGCTTTCCCGGAGCTGAGGTTCATGCATGCCAATAGATGTCTGAGAGTGTTCAGATTGTTTGGCATACTATGTAAGATGTTTATTTATATACTTATAATTTATTAGGCAATTCTGATATATTCACCTGTTAATGTTTTCTGTTTGTTTCTAGCCTCGTTCAGTAACGAACCAGACATCAACAAACTTCCTCTGGCGGCTTTCAAATCGTTTTCCATTATGGCCCTGTGTATACATACCTCAGCAGGCTTTTGGTAAGCCTGATAAATGAACAAATATTCTACTCTTGAAAGGATCCTTTTCATCGTGGTTTGATTTATCCAAAGATATTGACAAAGAATGGTATTTTCTTTATCGGTAATGCAGCATTCTCGCTCTCTTTTTTAATATTAGAACAGAATAATGGCAATGGTTTGTTATTGTTGATTCCAAGATATCTAAAAGAAAACATCGCACAGCTAAAAGGTAATGATGATGTCTTGTTCCTTCAGGTTTCATCAGGCATGTGATGCAGCTTATGATGGTCATGACAGGTATTGCCCCAAGGAGGAGAACTGGTTGCAGCTGCTACCAGATTGTAAGTTTTGTCCCCTCATTTAATCCCCAATAACATATAAAAGCCCATTATTTTTTTTAGAGGGTAGCCAAAAACTAAAACGGTAACACTTTAGAATAATGGTCATTAGTTATAGTTAACATTAGTTAACGTATTAACTAACATGAACTAACCATGAGCAGTTAATTTGTTACTGTATTTGTTCATCTTTGTTTGTTCGTGTTAGTTCACAGTGCATTAACTAATGTTAATAAGATTTTAATAATGTATTAGTAAATGTTGAAATTAACATTAACAAAGATAAATAAATGCTTTATAAGTGCAGTTCATTATTATTAGTTAATAATAGTTAACTAATGTAGTTAACTAATGTTAACTAATGACCATTATTCTAAAGTGTTACCACTAAAACAGCACTATGGAAGATTTTTGGTTGAAAATCAATGAAATATAATTATTAGGCAAATTAAAAAAATACTGTGTTCACGTCTGTGTTTTTACCTTACCCCTGTTCACCATTTTAAAGGCACAATATGAAAAATATTAATTAATATATTAATATATAACAAGTATTCGAAAAACAATTAGAACAATGTTATATATTTTGTTGACTTGTACTTATATTATCCAAAATGTGTCTAAGAAAGGCCAAATCCAGAAAAATCGGCTATTTTATCCAGTGTAACATCCCGTGTCATTGATGTCATATCCACATTACCCTTGATTTCACTTACTTCCAAAGAAGCTTTAATATATTATGGGTGGGTTGCACCAATAAGTCTTCATTAGTTTATGACCCGTTTAACAGTCCTGTCTAATACTTTATTAGATAGAACTGTTGTATACATAGAAAGTAGAGAGTATATGAAAAAGTATTAGCGTTTGCCATGTGGTTGATGTCCAATGTCGCTAGCTGAGCAGAAATACATAATCATGTTTTGCTTGGTCCCTTTTAAAGTCACATTGGATTTTCTCTTTGAGAGGGCCATCTATCACTGTTGTCCATGTTCGTAGAGTAAGTTTGTTGAGTAAAATATATAGGCTATAATCTGTGTGTGTACACAGCTTTCATAAAACTGGCAGGTGCCGGTGTTTCGCATGCATTCAGCCAGTCAGCATACACTTACGTCACTGGTAGTTCCTGTTGTGCTGGTTCAGACCCTACTATGAAGTAGGAGCTAATTTAGTTCCCCCAAAAAGTGTTCCTAGAACTAAAATCAAACCCAGTTCGTGCGGTATATTCACACCAAAAAGCGAGTACTCCCGCCAATAGTTCTAGGAACTATAGACGCTGCTCTCGTATGCAGTCGCACACACTGTTTTTGCACTGGTGTCATATGCTCTCTGTTAATATTTATATCGTTATCCAAGAATAGTACGTCAAAAATGTGTTTCTACTGAGTAGTGCGCCATACTATCCACTAGCCAGACGATAAACAAACACAGACCGGAAGTTAACTTCGGGCCAGGCGCATAACCGTGGCAACGCGTGTGCGTCCGATGAAACCGTCTATATTACATCTTGTAAAAAGGGGCATAATGGGTTCCTTTTAAAACTCCCTGTGACATGTTTCTGGATGATGATATTTATATGCCATGTTTTTTCTACAGTTTCAATCAATTCGACTGCAGTTACAGACATGGACTTTTACGCTACATCGCTTTACTGGTCAACCATCACACTATGCTCCATAGGGTGAGAATTGTCATTGTTATATGCTAGTGCTACAGTATTTGTAGCTTTATTTAATTATCTTATATATTTACTAAAAAGTTTTTACTTGGCTTTTTAAAAAGAATCAAGATTTTACAATGTAAATAATCTTTATAATATATATATATATATATATATATATATATATATATATATATATATATGGGTGATATGGCTGAAAACTGTATCACGATATAAGTGCTTCATATTGGTCGATAACGATAATTATCAATATTTTTTATAACCTATTTAAAATAAGGACCAGGAGAAAAATATATTGCATTTAAAAAAAAATATTTTAAACTTAACCTTCCTCTGATTATAATCCCCTCAGTTATAAAGGCAGAAATGTCAACACAACCATGGAAAACACTCAAATAATTTAAATGAAAACATAAGTCTAAAATCACAATGAACACTTAACAGTTATCTCTTAACATTAAGGTGCAGTCCCGCCGTTATTTCTTTGTTCCATTTAGATGCTTTGTCATAAGGCACTGACGCAGAGTAACGTTACCTCTCCATGTCGTTTCAAAGAATAGCACAACAGCGAGCGGGTCGAGTATAAACACCTTCACAAAACGCACGCGCAGTCAGCGGAGGCTTGCGCTGCGGAGCCAGACGAAAGTATAGTGACAGATTAGCGGGATGCTTAAGGTGGTTAAACAAGTTTGTGGTATTACCAGTCTTGGTGGGGACGACATTGGTCTGACTATGGTCAGACTTATAAAATCCCAAAAACTGCTATACTGGCGAGCCGACTTGTTTTCCTGTTTCCTGCCGTACTCGCTCGCTGCGGCACTCATTTTCGGTTTGATCTCCAAACTTGATACTGTTACATGATTGGCTGTCAGTGTCACTCCCAACGTTGCTAGGTTACCAGAGAGTGAGTGCCTTTGTTCATGCAACCAAACTTGCTTCGCAACCTCTGGTTTCTTCCGACGAAGAAAAAAAATGAACAAACCTTTTATCGAACGCATTTTTTATTGATATCGGTTACGTGTCTATCGCGATACATATTGTTTTATCGCCCAGTTTAAACAGTGATATAAAAAAATCAATGCAAGTATTATATGCAGCATCTTTTTTAAATGAATGCATTTGTGACATTATTTTCATGACAATTCAGCACATTTACTCATTTACTTTTACCAAAAAAATAAAAATTTGTCATCTGTTCTGGACCAACTGCAGTCGATTCAGTGATGATGCAATAATCAAGTCTGGAGGTGATGAAGGCATGAGTAACTATCTCCAAATCCTTAAAAGAGAGCATAGACTTAAGTTTGGCTATTTGCCTTAATAGAGAGAAGCTGCTCTTAACCACAGCACTTATCTGCTTATGAAAATCACACCTAAGTTTTTAGCAAAAGGATGAATGTTTAAGACACAGTATCAAGATTATTAGTGATCTCAGAGACAGCACCAGGGGGTCCAACGACAACAATCTCCGTTTTGCTCTCATTTAGTTGGAGAAAGCTTCTGCTAGTCCAGCATTTAATATCTTCGAAGCACTTAAAAAGGTTGGAATAAGAGTGATCAGAACAAATAGGAATATAGATCTGAGTATCGTCAGCGTAACAGTGGTATGGGGTATTATCTTTTCTCATGATTGAACCCAAAGGGAGCATATAGAGACAAAATAAAATAGGCCCCAAGAGGGACCCCTCAGGTACCCCATATCTGAGCGGTGCATAAGGAGAGGATGAGTTTACTTTAAACTTTGCAAGAAAAATATGAAATTCTGTCATTATTTATCCATTATTATCCGTCATCAAAAAGCAGTGCGCAAAATATTACATTCAATTTGCGTAGTGTCTATTTACACTATGGCCCAACTTAATGCCAAAAGACTGAGAGAGTGCAGTTGAGCGAAACCACAGAGGATTGATCCTTTCACATCACGAGACCAAACAAAGAACTGAATCAAATGAAGGCTTAAATACACAAGGGAGCAATCAAGGGAAAACAGATCAGGTGTGATACTAAATTAACAACCAAGGAGACTTACTAGGAACACAAACACACACATTTTAACACACACACACATACTCCACTGAAGACTTATAAGCTTTATTAATTTATTGTCATATACACAGAGCGCTTCACAGCCGTCTCACGTCACATACCCAACACTTGATACGTCCTGTTAAACTACTTCACTAAAACCCTCCCACATTTTACTTGACTTTTCTTCCTTTTGTTTTTAATTTGGTAAATTCTGCAAATTAGTACCTGAAGAATTTTTATTTAATAAGTTTTAAACATGTTAACCCTCTAGACCCTGAGGCTTATTTGTGGCCCTGAAGAAGTTTGACACGCTCTGACATATGTGTTTTTATTTTTTTATTTTTTACAGTTGCTTTAAAGCATTTTAATGGCTAAAGTCTGATTACACTGTATTCAGCACAAACAGGGCTACAGGGCTTCTTCAAATCTTCAAAGCTTGTGTATATTTTAAAGTTATTAAGCAATATCTCATGTAGGGTTTTTCCTTTGTGTTGAAATTAAAATTATCCCATAATTTAGTCCCCCTCAAGCCATCCTAGGTATAAATGACGTTCTTTTTTCAGCCTAACACAATCAGAGTTATATTAATAAATGTCCTGGCTCTTCCAAGCTTTATAATGGCAGCCCAAAATTTGAAGCCCAAAAAAGCGCATCCATCCATTATAAAAGTGCTCCACATGGCTCTGAGGGTTCATAAAGTCCTTCTGAAGTGAATCGATGGGTTTGTGTAAGAAAAATATCCATATTTAACACGTTATAAAGTAAAACATCTAGCTTCCGGCGGACCGGTATCCGTATTCACTTTTGATGCGTTTGGTTGAGTTAATTAACGATCAGTAAAGCGCTTCATTGTACCGGTCTTTAGCTTCAGTACGTGCAGTTCAAACAGAAATGCACATCATTAATAACTACTGGGACTGTCATATACATAACACTGTAAGGAGAATTTTTTTTGTAATAAAACGTGAATTCTCTGGGTTTAGTTGTTGTGTTTCAGCGCTGTTGTGGGAAGAGCGCGTCCACAACTCATTCTGACCAGCACAGTCAAGTTAATTTTGCGTCATAAATGGATTATGAGATGCAAGTAGCCTACATTTATTTAATCACTTACACCGAGTCGCCAAACAGCCGCATGCGTGAGCGCTCTTCACAAAGCGCACGAGCATTTGAAATTGAAAGCACCCTTCTGTCAGTGAGTCTTCATAAAGCATTTGTAAGGAAAATACTGGCGGGCACGACTGCACACTGCATAACATCAAGCATGCGTTTCTCACAGTGCATCATGTGCAATGAAGCCCAATGTCCTTGTAATTTCCTTCAACCTTTCCGAACTTTATGAAAGATTATTTTATTTGAGTGGTGTGTGTCTGTGAGGAATTGGAAGCAAGCAGAATATGGGTGTTTCTGATGGCAAAACGTATGGCACTTTATGTACTAAAATAAATAATACAGAATGATAAAGATACATTAATAAAAATAATATAACCAATAATAATAATAATTTAGTTAAACTTTTGAAAAACCTGTTCAGCCTTTTTTTTTTTTTTTTTTTTTATTCTTGAAAAAACAATGTTTAGTTCAAATGTTTACTTGCATAACTGCGATTCCAGACAGTATAAAATATGCATGAAATAATTAGACAATCGTTGCATCACACATTTCATTTAAACTGAGTAATAGTAAATGAGTGTGCTCAATTGAGTAATATTTATTATCTTGTGAATTATCTTGTGAGTACCTGTGCAATGAAGTGCACAATGAATGCCCCAGCTACGCCTGCACGTCTTCCACAGACAATTAGAATCTGACGACATGCAATTCAGGCTTCAATTTATGGTCTCTGTGATGCGACCTTCGTTACATATGTAACCTGAGACTTTTTATTTTTTAACCGCTACTGGGGCAAAAGTCGCATAGTGTACTATTAAGTACTGTATCTTATATGTTTTTTGCTCATCAAAATTGATTATTTCATCATATTGTCTCATTAAATATATTAAACAGCTATGGAGATATACATGCCACAAATTTGGAAGAGACCACAGTTGCATCACTTGTGATGGTGGTTGGATTTCTTGCCTTTGGAATCAGCATGTCTAGTATGAGCTCAGTTATAAGCACCATGATGGCTCAAAGAGGAAGATTCTACCATAGAATGGAGGCTGTTCATCATTATATGGTTTGTAATAAGAAGATTTTAGTTTTCCATCTTGTCATTTCTGCTAGTATTTTCATCTTTATTTTCCCTTTTCCTTTTAATCAAAGAGACACATGGAATTCCCAAAGGATATCCAGACATGGGTGCACGACTATTATTACCATCTTTGGTACCACTACAAGGGTCGCGTCGCTCAAGGACTCCTGGATGATCTCACATTTGCCCTGCGCTCAGAGGTTTCATATTATTGTCACAAATCTCTGATTAAAAACGTGAGTAATCTAATCAAAATGCTTAATAATAACAATAATAATAATAATAATGCTTTTCATAATAATGCTGTTGATACAATTAGAAAATACTTTTTATGTATATCTTAAAGTGGTTATCCATTTTTCTAGATCAAGTTGTTCAGAGACACAGAACGTGACTTTAAAAAGGCTTTGTCGCTGAAATTAATGACCTACATGTACAGTCCTGGAGAAATTCTGGCTAAAGCTGGAGAAATTAATCAAAATCTGTACTACATTAAGCATGGACTTGTTGAGGTATGACATAAATATTTGAGGACATCCGAGAACAATTATTTAGTAAGTTTTGAAGTACAAGGTTTTCTGAACTCATTTGCTCTATTTTTCAGGTTCTTAGTGAGAATTCTGGGGTTCAGATAGCAAAACTGCTACCTCACGCATTGTTTGGAGAGGTATGACGCTCAGATCTATGTTCTCAATATTCTATATATAATTTACTAAAATATTGTAGTTTAAAATATACTGAATTATTATTTGTGACCCGTGTGGGCAAAATGAGTCGCAATGAGCAAATTACATTTTCACATTATTTATTAAAAAATATATTAACACCTACTGTACCGCACGGATCTAATATAATGTTACACATCAGGGGCCATATTCACAAAACATTTTATCTTAGCACTAAGACTTTTCCTAAATAGCAGTAAAAGTTCTTAGTTAAGAGTTTTCTCTTAACCTGTTCCCAAAGCTGCTGAGAGCAACTTTTACTAAGGAATAGCAGAGGTGGGACCAAGTCATTGTTTGGCAAGTCACAAGTAAGTCTCGAGTCTTTACATTCAAGTCTCGAGTCAAGTCCCAAGTCAAGATAGACAAGTCCCGAGTCAAGTTGCAAGTCCTCAACTTTAAGCTTCAAGTCTTAAACGAGTCATTAGGGATTTTTTGCCCAAATTAGTGTTGCAGTATTAATTACTACATTAAATTAAATGTATACTAATTCATATCAGGAAGGCTTTTAAAATATGTTTATGACTTAGCAGTTCAATTTCATGTGAGATGAGGTTTAAACAGTTTTCTGCCGATATGATCACCGATACAGATCTATTTGAAGCCTTCTTTCTGTCATGTAGAATTATTTATAGGGAATTTTACAGACATTCATTCAGGGCCTGAATTTTATTTCTGAAAATGGGGGAATCCCCCCCTTAGGTGACTCTCGTCATATAAATGTATATAATTATCTCACCTAAATCTTTGATCATGCAGTGCATTTTTGTTTTTAAAGACAATTTTTCAGGTAGGTCTAACATTAGTATTGAGGTAAGAAATACTAAAGAAATTTAATAAGGAATCAAATGTAAATTAATATCGGTCTTCCCTGAATAAATTAAAGTAGATTAATCCTTACACTTAAGGTTGCAAAAGTTAGTCATTCAAGAGCAGTGAGTGTCATTAAGGTTAATCAAACAACACAAGACAAAGAGAAACTCAGAGACAGCAGCAGTTTATTCGACTGCTGTCACTTTAAGAGCGAATACACGGAGACGGTTACATGCAGTTACACATGTTAACGTTCACTCGCGAGTCACGACGGGGGTTACGTGCATGCTCGTCAAGATGGTAATTTAGTATATACATTTGTGTGTATTTGACCATTTCAGTGCAATTTGTACTCGCAAGCTTTTTGTGAGATGGCCTGTGTGTGTGTGTGTGTGTGTGTGTGTGCGCGCACGCGCTCATGGTCTCTTGGAGAGCGCACGAGTGGTTTGAACACTGGCAAGACTTAAAAATAAATCATGCCCTAGCTCTTACGGCAGGCGCGCGTCTTTATGTGTCGTCAGCATGACATCGGTTTATGAGATTGGCCTTTTTAGAGACCGCCGATCAATCATCCCAAAGCGATTATCGGCCGATAGAGATCAGTTGGCGATCAATCGGAGCACCCCTAATCATAACCGATCATATCCAATCATAGCGCGACTTTGGCGGGTCTGTTAAAAGTCAATGTGCTCAGGCAACCCGCTGTAACTTTACCTGCGGGTGTCGCTGTTGGACAGTGTCATTTTATAAAGTAATTTTATAATAGTAATTTTTACACTTTTTAATGTACATTTTTTTAATTTTGCAGGGTTTTTTTGCGTTGTTTTTTAAACAACAATTTGTATATATTGTCCTATCATCCAGTTTTTTGAGGAGACACTCTTGCCTCCTTCTTGACAGCCTACAATAATAGCTTTCACTAATGATGAAAAAGGTTTAAAAATGATTGTTTTTTCCTGCCATCGAGCCACAGGCATTCACATTCACTTAATATGGCTAGAGACAATCCTACAGTGATGATTACAGTTCTCTGACCATTTAGAAGGAAGGTCAAGTCTTTCCAAGTCAGAGGGCTCAAGTCCGAGTCAAGTCGCGAGTCATTGTTGTCAAAGTCTTAAGTCGAGTCGCAAGTCATGTGACTCGAGTCCACAACCCTGAGGAATAGAGAGAAATCTTAAGCTAAGAGTAAGGGCGGGGTTGACCTCGTTTCAATGGATGATGTCATCAAACTTACTAACTATGAACACAGTGATTGGCTGATAGGGGAGAGGTCACTGTCAATTATTTAATCATAGAAATGTTGTAGAATGAGGTATCATGTTAACATATTCAAATAAAGGTTTTAAAAAGTAGGCTAAGTGTCACTAATTAAAGTGGTATATGTTCAGCTAATTGTCAACCTCTTACATGTCTTCATCTCGAGAGATTGCAGAATTCAAGCGACAAATGATGTTTTAGAAATAAAGTTTGGGAGGAGCACTATCTAATCAGCTCGAGAGGAGCCATACAGTATACACGGCCGACTCACTTAGTTACCTCCACAGCTTCTGCATCCCTCCACCACCCCGACGACTCACTCTCGGCCTAGCCAGGGATTCGGGGGAGAACTCTGGGTTTGGGCTAAATTCTGAGCTCGGAGCCCTCGATCCCCTCGGACAGCATGATAAATAGGCTTATTTTACTCTTTTGCTCTATCCGATTATTTGTAAGTGCGAGACATTATTTATTTTTTTATTTATTTGTTTACCTATTTAATAAATAAATGTTATTATTGGCATTTTTGCCTTTTTATTATGATGGGACAGTGAGTGGACAGGAAGTGGAAGAGAGAAAGGGGAGAAAGGTCTGCAACAGCCATTAGGATTGTTTGTGATTTGGTCCTCGTGACTTATGAGTCCTCTTGACTACTCCTAACGTTTCACAGATTTAGGAGCTAGTTTTAGCGCTAAATGCTTTGTGAAATACTCTTAGAGCAAAAATGTAGGAGTCCTAAAAGTAGGATTGACACGCCCATTATTTGTAAGAGTTTCTCTTAAATCGGCAAGTTAGGAGCTACTTTTAGCCTTTAGATGTTTTGTGAATACGGCCCCAGATTTTTTCCCCTACAGTTAACCAAACATTCACTTAAGAGATGACAGATAATGTGTGCGTGAATACTGGCCAAGAGATTTTGAATTACTGCTTTATGTGTATGTCACGATCGCGCACTGTGAGACGTCTTTGTGCGCTTGCTTCAGATCTGTCAGTCAGCGCGAATAAGATCCTTTTGTTTACTTTGATTTCTGCCCTTCAAAACGATACCAAACTTGTGCTGGGGGAAGAGCCATTCGTCGTGAAGCAAACAGAGAAAAACTGCATTTTTCATGGACAAAGGCAAGGTACTTCTCTCAGAGAACGTATAAATAAAGATGCTTTTAGATATTTAATTGCTATTTGGAGCATTGGGATTACTAGACGAGGGCTTAATGAACTTAATGAAACCTCAAATTCGACCAGAATTGACATTTTTCATTTCATTTGCCTGTAGCTCGAAATTGCCTGTAGCTCCTGTGCGCATTCTGACTCATTTTGTTAAGGGGGCGAACACTCTTCATTAATAGTGTGTTGGTTTTTGAGGATTTTGAAAACCTAATTCAGTTGTATATTCTGCACACAAATTAGTTTTCTTTGTTTTGTTTTTTCAGGTCCATTTGCTGTACAAAATCCCTAGAAATGTCACAATACGTACATTAACATTGTGTGAAATTACCGTTTTGAAACGCAGAGATTTGCTTTCACTCTTTGCCGACTACCCTGAAGGTAATAACATTTTGGAATGCTTAGGGATTTATGATGATTTGTTTTTACTATAAGAATACTCAGTTATGTCACACTAATAGAGTTTCATATCTTTTTTTTAAAGCTCGTGTTAAGATTGTCACAGCTGCCAAGACACGTCTTCGAAATTCTAAGTGTCCCCTACTAGACGCATGTCTAAATGGAGTTGCCTTCATCCCACAAAATGTTGCATTTAATAAGGACCAGGGCATTAATCTTCATGTTAGTGACTGAATGTCTACGTTTACATGTGCACCAATAATGTGATTATTATCATAAGTAGGACTTAAAGGTTAATGACTGAAGGACTGTGTTTACATGTACACAAATCATGTGATTATTGTCACAGATAACACTGCATTGTTCCATTTACGATAAAAGAAGGATATTTTTGCAGTAAAGTCGAGTAGATTGTATAATTTTTAGTATTATTATTTGTTATATGTTGAATTCAGGGGTAACACTTTACAATAAGGTTTCATTAGGCCGTGTGTCGGCTGGCTGGCGGATTCAATTGTTTTCAGTGGGAGTGCCGTGTTTATAGAACGCCATGAGACAGCTGTTAGGATAAACGTACCTATTAAGCTCACCAAAGCCTACACTGAGACATTTTTAGTGCACAGGGTATTGGTTTGAGTACAAGAAGTTAAAATAAAATATTAATCTCTCACACAATAATATTTTATTTTAAATGACAAAAGCATTTAAATGATGCTTTATTAAATCATTTATTAAATCATTAAATGCAAAAAGTGTTTTTTGGGGAAAGTTTTTATTTGGGAAAAACTAATATTTTTAAAGAATAATTTGATAAAGATTAACTTGAAGTGACAACCATCAGTTAATATTTAAAGTCTGTTTATGAAGTATTTACACAGACGTTCATTGTGGATGAGCTTAAAGGGAGCACACTGAGCTTTATTGGAACAGCAAACCTTTTTTTATTAATAAATATTATTACATTTAAAAGGACAATTTTGCTAAATAAATAATGTAGGTCATGTATTAAGTTTATACATATTTTAATATGAACAACTGTTATAGAAAAAATCTATGAAATGATACTTTTTCTTACTGATGTCACACTGAAGTTGTTACCCTTAACTCAGTGTGCAATGGTCCGATTAGCTTGATATTACAGGAGGTATATGGTAACAAACACATCATTTGGTTAAGACCTCAAGTAGGATGATGATAAATCATTTTTTTCTTTTTATAATCTGAGCTCAAAGATAGTAGTGTGCTTAATGGGTACTTGAGCTTAATAGGTACGTTTACCCTAATTGTTCATGTTAGTTCACAGTGCATTAACTAATGTTAACAAATTCAACTTTTGATTTTAATGTATTAATAAATGTTAAAAGGAATATTAACTAAGATTAATAAATGCTGTAGAAGTTCATTATTAGTTCATGTTAAATAATGTAGTTAACTAATGAAAACACTTGTAAAGTGTTACCAATTCATGTTTATAAAAAGAGTTTGCAGAGGGTAACGTCATATCACGACCGTTGCAGCGTCCAAAGAAATTTTAGCGTGACCACGAATTAAGATATTTACATGACACAAGCAAACCTCTTCACTCTAGTTTACATGCAATAATTTTCATTATTCTGATTATTCACTAAGAATTGTTGTTATTTTTATTAATTACAGTGAACTCACATACAGTTGGTGTGTTACTGGCCACTGTTTTAATCTACTCCATCAAATGCAAACACATTTCTATGGACGTCTTGGCTTTTTTTCTTTTCAGTGTTTTCAATCATCAGTATACTGCGTTATATTAATGTTGTGAAATGTTGTCAACATAAACCCAAAGATGTGATGCCTTCTTTACCACTATCTTTACGAATCTGTGTACGTCAGTAGCACATGCGCACTTTGATCAGAGTGGAGTAGATGTGATGTGTAAGGTAAGTGTTTACATGCCTGTTTAGTGTGATTTAAAATCTGCATACGCCACATATTTTACTATGATTATGAGCTTAATCACATCAATTTGATCGAGGTATTGTGTACATAAGGTGACATTTAATTACAATATTGCCTACATCTCATTATAATCGCATTATGAGTGTGCATGTAAACATAGTCAGTGACTGCTTTTGGCTATTTTTTAAATGGATCCAAGTTTTGTTTTAGGGTAAAAACCCTTTGAAAATAATTTGTCACAATATTTGTACAGATGTCCTAAATGATTGCAACGCTTTTCTTATAGACGAGGGATCGGAGGATTTTCAACGCATCCATTGAACATTGGTCAAACGAGTCAGTCTATGTGAGTTTGGTGTATTTATCTTGGGGCTGTCAAATCGATTAATTGCGATTAATCGCATCTGACATACAAGTTAGTGTTTGTATAATATGTGTGTGTACATACTGTGTGTATATATATATATATACATTGGGGCCAGTGAAAAAATCCTTAGCGTTGAGCCCTGATTAATGACAGACACATATTGGGCTGCTGTCACTTTAAAAGCTAGTGCATGGTAGATGTACATTATACTCTTACACATGTATTTTCTTTATCAAGTTACTGTTTATGTTTATTTAACAGATTGTGTTTATGAGGATGCTTGCCAGTAATAGACATAATTTTGTGTGTTTTTTGACCGTTTAAGGTCTATAATCCACAAAAAAGTGCTTGACGCTTGCATTGTGCAGATGCTGTGTGATGATGTTTAGCGCATTTTGAGAGAGAGAGAGCGAGAACACACGGCATCGCTGAATCACTCACACTGTTTGTGAAATTACGCCTCGCAGAAAGTTTTAAAATGACTGATTTAATCTGTGTGGATTCATTTACTCATACAACCTACTATTTAAGTGAATGAATGTTTATATGATTATCCCTCATTATAAGTGCGAGACCTGCGGGAATTATAAAAAATATGCACAATATCTGCAATCCCACAACGAAATTTGAGCCCTGTGTATGCATATATTTATATACACACACATATAAACACAAACTTTTATGTTACAGATATATATATATATATATCTGAATTGTTATGCCATTTAATATTTACTTGCCATGTCCATTTCATTTCGTTGTTTTTTTTTTTTTGTTTGTTTTTTTTTTTTTTTGAGAGCTTTCCACCCTGACACTGCTTTTGTAAAGGGATGGAGGGTCGTTTTTTTCTGGTGCATCATCATTTCAATTTTCCTGAAGACATGGGTGTTTTTTTTCACCAAAACTCCAGACCTAAAGGGTATGTTTCTGTTTGATGTGGAGCATTGTTTTTTTAGGTTTACATCATTATATTTCACGTTAAAGAAAAAAAAACATAGTTATAAAAACTAAATAGTAAAAATGTAGAACAAACTGCATCTGTTTCATTCGAGATATTAATCAATACTGTGGTGCATTTAATCACTGCTTAGGCTTTTAAAGGTTTGAAATGTTTTGTCTAATATGAGATGTCAATTTTTGTCCTTGCTTGTTAAGGGCTTTTCACTGAAGGCTGGGCTGTCCATTACCTTGCGGTTGATGGCCTGACTAGCATTTTTGCTGCATTCGACATACTGGTGACTCTTCACACTGGCGTGTTTACAGAAGATGGTAATGTACATGTTCATTTTTGTAATGAAGGCTCATTTAAAATATCTTTGTAAATTGTTTATTCAAAAATGTGTTTAATAACACATGTTCTGTAGATACTACATCAACACTATCAATTGGTCTCAACTGGACGCGTTGCATATTTACTTCTAGTGTTGTAAAAGTGACTTTTACTGACATTTTTCAAATGTGACGCTTTGAGCGGAATCGTACACACCTCTTGATTGGCCATTGTGCTCACACGGTCATCGGATATATCTGTGATTGGCTACAATGATCAACGCACGAGAGCATTTGAAAGCACATGGAAGTGTTTGAAAGTGGGAGCGCTTGAAAGCACAAGCAGGTGTCGATCAGCTGCTTATAGACGCCTGCTTTCAACCGCTCCTGTGTGTATCTGTGTAAGCGCTCGGTGAAAAGCGTCATTGACGTATATTTACAACATGTTTTTAAAGAGTTGATCATTGTAGCCAATCACAGACATATCCAATGAACACGTGAGCAAAATGGGCAATCAGAGGTATTTACGATTCCGCTCAACAGTGCTCAAAGCGTCACATTTTTAAAATGTCAGTACCGACTAGGTATCAAAGTCGATACTTTTGACAACAGTTCCCTAAGCTTAAAGTTTGATTTTCAAATGTTTTACGTTTAAATTGTTCAACACTAATGCTATGTGTCCACTAGCGTGGAGTGTATGGCCAGCCAAACAGCTCTGATTTACGGCATTAACATAACACGTTGAATCAATTCCAAAGCGTTTTTTACATCATTTTAAATTGTCATAGTAGCAGAAATTGAACCGTAGGGAATTCAAAACCGTGTAAATAAACATGAAAATCTCCAAAAGCAATGTTTTAGTATATATGAAAAAGGGCTTTTTTGCATCATCAAGAGGTTGAGAAACGCCTAACTTTATGTAAATGCAGGATAATCTTTCTTGTATCTAGAAAAAAAGAGTGACCTCTCTTTGTTGTGTTGGTTGTGGTTTGGAAACAGCACACAATTTAATCTTATTTTAGTTTGTTTTTTAAAATTAACATTTTCTAGTTAATATAATGAACTGAAAGACTAACAGGTGTGATGATCAAATGAAATGGTAACTGATGAAAGTGGGAAAACCGGTCAGAGGGAGTATATGTGGAAGTCAAGGGTTTGGTTAGGAGCCCCGCCAACCCTGCCCGTCGCTAAGAATGAGTTTCTGGACTATCATTTAGATTCAACCCTTTATCAACCTGATTATTCTGTTGTGGACTCACAGGTCCCACCTAGTTGTCTTGCCAGTTTTTCATCTCAGCCTTCTTCCCAGACCCCAGCCACATCTACTGCCCTGCTCGAGTCATCTCTCATCAGTCCCGCTGTGCCTCCGTTGCCTCCTCTCAAAGATGTGGTTACAGGCTGCGGGCCTGCTGTGAGCCACCTCCTCCAGGGCATGGGGATCCTGTGGCTCCGCCTCCAGCCTTAGATCCACCTCGACCCGTCGCCCTGACTCATCCACCTGCGCTCATTCCTCCCTTGACATCAGCAGTGACCTGCCGGCCGTCTACTGCTCTCCGGCCCTCCACCTATGCGGCTCTGGCTAGCCCTCAGGCTCCGCCTCCATCCTCGGTTGCTCTATCTCGGGGGGTCATCGCCACCTAGGTCTTCTTTGTCACTCCTCTCCATTTGCACTCCGTCTGTGCCGTGGGCTCCACCTCCTGCGTCGCAGTCACCTCCTCCCTCTGGCAACACCGCCGTTGGTTGCTACCTGGTTGGGCATCTGGGCATAATCTGTTCTCCATCCACACAAACCATCTATTCACAGCTGGTTACTACCACATCCTGTTCCTCCCTGGTCTCTCCTGGCTGCCTACTCTAATGTCACATATATTTAGTGATTTAGTTTCATTTTCATGGACTTTTAGTTTACAGGGTTCGCCAAGCGGGGAACTTAGTGGAGCAATAAGCACACGTATCCGGTCTATTGGGAGGGGAATGGCGCGGCAAGCCGACACTAGAATGGGTACTTTGGTGTTCCTGGCTATTTGAAGTGAGCACACGGGAAGAAACCGGCTCTACACAGAGGCTATAGAATCTAGCGAACGTGTTGGTGTTTCCCAGCCCGCAGCTCTACAAATAATCTGTCAGATTGCACTGGTCACAGAAACAAGACATGTATTCATAAATACATCATGTGTCTTGAACCCGACTGTCATGGGTTTGAAGGCACGCGGATATACGATGCTGCCTCAGATTGGAGAGACGCTCGCGGGCTATCTCTCCCCTGGGAGTGCATCATCATGAATGCAATGTAAGCCGCTTTGGATAAAAGCGTCTGCCAAATACATAAATGTAAATTTACCATGGCTGTGCTAGAGGCATACGAGGCAGATCTGATGAAAGATTTAAGCACAGCCTTTCATCCAGACCGTGTTTATGTGTCTGATTGATATTTGGCTGCATTTAATGCTGAGAATGATAATCCTCATCTAATTTGAGAAGTTAGATTCTTGTATTAATATATTGTCTGGCAGTTGTTTGGCTACATTTAATTCTGATTAATTAAATAGTCAAAAAAAAAAGGACTATGAGAGCACCGCCTCCGAGCGTTCATGGGGAAAACCTTATTCTTCACGTGCCTTTGTGCCCTCAACATCAACTTATTCGACCATCGTGGGTGCAGGGGCGTGTGGTTATACGATGACGCCCAAATCTGAAGAGATGCTTTCAGGCTATCTCTTCCCTGGAGCTCATCGTTACTTAAAGAGTCAGCACTCCAATTACATCCACGCTGGTGGGGAAGGCGTTTCGGTCAGCATGTCGGGCTGCTGCGGCTCTGCACACTATGGCAGTGTTGCAGGTGTGCCAGGCTGACCTGCTGAAAGGCTCAAAAGCAGAGTGTGGCGAGTCACGCTCCCCCTTGTAAAAGCTGGGGACCAGCTCGTCATGCTCAGCAGCCTCATAATAGACCTGAAACAAAAGTCCTGATGGTGTTTTGTGCCCAGGTCTAGATTCAAGAGTTTTATTTGTCACATACACAGTTATATACAGAATATACAACCGGCAGTGAAATGTAAACAGGTCCGCTCCATGGACAGTGCAAATTCACATTAAAAACACAAGGAAGAAATTATAAAATAGAAATAGGATATAAAAATATATATATATATATATATATATATATATATATATATATATATATATATATATATCTGTAGAATTATAAATAATCAAGTCAAGAGAAAAAAAGGTAACAAATAAGGATAAGTGGAATAAAATAATTGAAGTAGACTTTGCAGTGAGTAAACTGTAGACTTATAAATATGTGGTTAACAAATGTATAAAAGTATATAATGTGCAAACAGGTTTATGACAGGTTGTTACACAGTAACAACGAGAACAGAAAGTGCAGTGCAATGTCAGTGTATCGATGTTTATCCTGACGTGAAGTCACGTGATGTTAAGTGACTGAGTTCAGGAGTCTGATGGCCTGGGAAGAAGCTCCTCCTGAGTCTCTCAGTTTTGGCCATCAGGCTTGGGCGCTTACCAGATGGTAGCAGCGTGAAATGAGGGTTTGCAGGGTGATTAGAGTCCTTGATGATCTTGGTAGCTCTACCTTTGCAGCGTTTGGTGTAGGCGTCCTGCAGAGACGGGAGAGCTGACCCTGAGATACGCTCGGATAAGCGCCGACTCTTTGCAGGGCTTTGCGGTCATGACTGGTGCTGTTCCCATACCACGCTGTGATGCACTGAGTTAAAACACTTTCTATCGCCCCTAAATAGAAAGTTTTCAGGATAGCTGGTGAAAGCCTGAATTTCCTCAGCTGGCGCAGGTGGTACAGTCTTTGCCTGGCTTTTTCACCTGTGTCTGAATGTGAGCAGTCCAGGTCAGGTCCTCGGAGATGTTTACTCCCAGGTACTTGAAGCTGCTCACTCTCTCTACTGGTGACCCGCTGATCATGAGGGGGAGTATGTCCGTTGCTGTCTCTTCCTGAAGTCCACAATCATTTCTTTGGTCTTGCCAACATTCAGAGAGAGACAGTTGTCCTGGCACCATGCTGTTAGATGCTCCACCTCGTCCAAGTATGCCGTCTCATTGTTGTTGGAAATGAGGCCCAGGACAACAGTATCATCAGCAAATTTGATGATAGAGGTGGAGCTGTGTGTGGACAAACAGTCATGCGTGTAGAGAGAGAGTAGAGCAGGGGCTCAGGACACAGCCCTGTGGAGCTCCCACACTCAGGGTGATGGAGGTGGAGGTGGACTGGCCTATTCTCACCACCTGAGGCCTGCCAGTGAGGAAGTCCTCACTGGCTATGGGGGTGTCTATGGGGGTGTCTATGGGACACCCCCATAGACACCCCACTGTCTATGGGGGTGTGCCCCTTTCGGGGTGGGGCATGTAAAATACATCAAACAACTCCTACCCTCACAAAACCACTGTAACATCTCCGCCACCTCTGGTGATTCGGTGGGGGGTGGGGGGGCAGCTGTTTCCAGTGAAATGTTAGATGTTCTGTTGCTTCCTGCTGTTGCCCAGGTCACAGACAGAACATTTAACATTCCCCCAAAATGATGTATTAAAATTGTTACTCCTTTAAAGAGATTTTGGCAGCATGAAAGCTACTGCCGGGTATCTCTCTTTGGACAGTAGAAAGTGGAATATTCTGCCCTCCTCGTTTTAACGGCATGGTCCCTACTACCGTGAAACTGGAGTAGGTGCATCTGCTGTCACAAGATAATCTCTTCTGAACAAAGGGTCCATAGAACATGTCTCAGAGAGAAGAATCAGGCTACTACAGCCGATATTTTCTGGTTCCCAAAAAGTGCTCAAGTTCAAGATGCCAACTGTCAAGATGATCGTGTCGCAAATTCAACATCGTGATTGGCTTGTCGATCTTAAGGACGGATATTTTCAAATAGAAATATTGCCTCATCACAGGAAGTACCTGAGGTTTGCTTTTGGGGGTGAAGCTTACCAATATCGGGTCCTTCCATTTAACCTAACCTTGTTACATAGACGATTGACTGATGCCAATAGCAGACGCCTCCCTGTCAGGCTGTGTAGTGGTCTTAGGTGGCCGTCCAGTCCAAGGGATCTGGGGAGGCATCATCTCGACTGGCACATCAATTGCCTCGAATCGATGCCTGTATTTCTGGCCCCGAAGTACTTCCTCCAGTAGTTAAGGGGCTACCATGTCGCAGGTTGACAATACTAAGGTAGTCGCCTACAAAAATTGCCATGCAGGCTGTGGTCACTCCGTCTAACAGGCTAGCGCTGCAGGCTCTGCTTTGGGGTCAGGACAAGTTCCTGTCCCTTAGGGTGATTTACACCCTTGGGAGCAGATTTGGAAAGGTTTTTATGAAGTTGAGGTGACCTCTTTGCCTTTCGACGAACAGTGCAATGTCCCTTCTGCTTCTCTCTAAATCACCATGCTCCTAGGAGTCCCCAAGGTTCTGATGGAAAATGATCTGTCTTTGAAAGGTGGTCCATTGCACGTAATGCAGATTTAGTTAACTGCTACATGGCTTTAGTTCTAGACTTCCTTCAGGGAAAAATTATCAGCAGACACATGCCCCGCCACTCTCAGGGTTTATGTGGCCGCTTTATCAGCTTGCCTCTCGGGAAGCATCCTCTGCTCGCTCGAGATCAATCAAGATCCCTTCATGGGACTTAGCAAATAGGCCTTAAAGGCGTGGTTGAGACCCCCTTTGAAACTTTCTCGACTGTGCATCCGGTAACTCTTGAGGCCTTCTGTCCTCCGCCGTTCACAACGCCGGATCAGGAAAGACGTCACAGACTGTGTCCAGTCTGTGCTCTTCAGAGCTACGTTCACTGCACTAGCTACTGGCACAAGTCAGAGCAACTATTCGTTTGTCATGGCGGCCGCCACAAAACAGACAATGTCACATTGGGTGAGGGATGCTATTGCCCTTTCCTATGAGACACGCGGTCAAGCTTCGCCAGTAGGCATCAAGGCTCATTCTACCAGGGGGGTAGCTTCCTCTAGAGGTTTGGCTGGGGGTGCCCCCCTGCAACATGTTTGTGTTGCAGCAGGCTGGTCCTCTCCGTCATAAGATTTTATAGTTTGGATGTTCATGCCACTCCGGGCTCTCGTGTCCTTGAGTCCAATAGGTTTTGTGGTTGAGACCTTTCGCTTTCTTGTGAGCACACACTACACAACCGTGATGGGTCCAGACACCTCTAGTGCGGCGTCTGTATTTTCGTTCCACATAGCGCTTAAATCAAGCACAGCATGTGTAGCTTTTGAAAGAGAACGTCTGGGGTTACTTGACTAACCCTGTTCCCTGAAAAAGCGGGAACGGAATGCTGCGCTTCATTGCCACACTGAAGATGTCCTAGGACTGGTCTTCAGACAAAATATACCTGTTGATACACCTGTGGCACAACTAATTATAGCCTCTGATGGGCGTACATTCTGATGATGTTACTGCTGAGGCTATAAAGTTTAATGTCAATTTCATTGACGTGTTGCACACATATTCACAGCTGGTCACACCAAGAGGTGTTCCCCATAGCGCTTAAAATCAAACGCAGCATCTCGTTCCTGCCTTTTCAGGGAACAGGGTTACAGTCAAGTAACCTGAGGGCTGGAGCTGTCTAAAGTTTTCATCACTTTTGGTGAGAAATAAAAGGGACTTGCTCCAGGTAACTTGGAGAAAAAGTAAACACTGTTAATGTACATATACTACCGACATTGTAAACAATGCAAGTTTTTAAAAACACCCAAGTGCACAGCCGCAAGCATAACTGATTTAACGTTGCTCATGTTTTCTAATCCAACAGTCACAATGACAACATCCAAAACACATTTGAATATATTAGCAATGCACACGTATCTCCGCTCACTCTGCGCCAGTGGACAGAAATAGTGCTTTACAGGTGTTGGCTGGTGGTTATCTGTAACAGACATTTTACCATTTTATTTAGGAAAATGAAATCTTAATGCAGTGTTATTGTTTGTTGCCTAAAACTTCCTTCTTTTTTCTTGTTCTCCAGGACTTGTAACAGATTTAGCAGTAATATTTCAAGTGTATCGAAGGTCTTGGCTCTTGTATTATGATGCCCTTGCAGTTTTACCCTTGGAATTGATTTATTTTGCTTTCGGCGGTACAGAACACTTGAGAATTTTAGGCCTAGTCAAGCTGATGCTGATTCACAAGGTATTTTAGATATTTTCATGTACAGAATTGTTTTTATTTTTGTTGTAATACTAATAATGTGGTAATAATAATAATAGTGGTTGGGATAGTAGAACTAGAGTATGGATTAACTGGGGTTCAGTTAGGTAGTTGAGTTGATATCTTGATACTTCTTCATTGCAATTGTATTGTGGTTTCAGATTTACAAGCATTTCTGCCAAAATGAATGTGACATCTATAAGAACATATATGTACAAAGAATGGTGAAATGCCTCTTCATCTTGATTTTCTATGTGCATTTTTGTACTGGCTTATTGTACGTGGTAGCGTGCCATGAAGAAATGTAAGTGTGTTTTATTAGAGTGCTAGTCTAGAAAGAAAAAAAAACTATTTATAGAATTATTTTCTAGAAATTCAGTTTTTTAAGCCTTTTATTTATTTTTAAGATGTAATGAGGAATCATGGGCATGGAATGCTGGACTTAACCCTACTCAGTCCAAATTTGATCATTATGTAGTTGCAGCATATTGGACAGTTACAACCGTCACAAGTGTTGGTAAGTACCATATATCTCTGTGTCTTTCTGTGTATGTGTATTCTGTGTATTCCACTGCTTCAAACTCAAACTCAATCAAATTTTTGACCAAACATTTTAGGTACACATATCTAGTAAAAAAAAGTGCAGTCATTTTTTATATTGTATTTTCAGACTATTCTACAGTCATTGCCAGAAGTTTTTGCAGTGACAAAATTTGTTTCACAAATTTAGCTGCCTTTTTGTTGAGATGTTTTTTTGGCCTTGGCACTAAATGACCAGCTAACATAATTTCACTAATCATATTGTCAGCACATGGACCAGTATGAACAGGGAGGTCATGCACTTAGTATTTTTGAGGGTCACCACTTAGAGAGTGTCACATCTCTGTCTGTCTTTATGTTGTGTTTTGATTCAGTCACGTGTTCCTTTGTTCATTTTCCCACCACTCCTGTTTTACCCTCATTAGTTTAGTTCTGTTCAGCTGTGTGTAGTTAATTAGTCTCATTAGTCCTCTGTTTGCCATGTATAAATGCCCTGAGTTTCAGTCTGTTCTTTGTCTTGTGTTGATGTTGAAATATGGTAAAGATACTGTGGTTTGTGCAGGCTTTCCTCCAAGTTATCTCCTACGTGTCTCCTAGTTGGATTCTTCAATTAAAGGACTGTTTGTGTATCACTGTAGTCGTGTGGTTTATAACAACCACATCAACTGTGACAGAACGCAAGACCAAGTACAGCAAGATGAATTTCACGGCACTGCCTATAACATTGGTCTCAGTGCCTCCAAATTCTACTGCGGTTGGAACTCAGAACTGGGCTGAAGAGAGTCTGCTTAACATTCAGCAGAATGGAAGGTCTTTGGAGAAGTATGTGGAGGAGTTCCTGCATCTTTCTCATCTTGTGAGCTGGGGTGATACTATGATTAAGGCCTGCTTCCGGATGGGACTGGATGATGATAATCTTTTTCAATTCCTTTCTCCTGGCGATTGTTATCAGTCTGTAGCAGACTTTATTAACTATATCCTTGTTTATTAACTAGATTTCCTTGTTAATATAGCTAAAGATTGTCATTCAGTTCCTATCCGGAAGCATGTGACCGCTCCAGTTCACCCCAAGCCAGTACCCTCCACATCTACATCCCCTCCTGGCCACCTGTGTTTCCAAGGGCCCAGAAACATGTATCGAACAGCAAGGACCTGGGGGCAAAGCTGAGGAATCCAGCATGTACATCTGTCCCAAAACCCAGTGGAACCTCCAGTCCAGAGAGAGCTCCGTCCAGAGCCTGTTGGAGGACCGCTGGCTCCCGAGATCTCGGCACCACCTACGTTGTCTCGGCCTCCGTGGCCTCCCGAGATCTTGGCGCCACCTACGTTGTCTCTGCCTCCTGAGATCTTGGCACCACCTACGTTGTCTCTGCCTCCATTGCCTCCCGAGATCTCGGCACCACCTACGTTGTCTCTACCTCCGTGGCCTCCCGAGATCTCGGCGCCACCTACGTTGTCTCCCAAGCTCCTGCCGCCATCTCCATGGTACACCGTAGCACTGGCACCACCCTGGAGGCCTCCATTACCTAGCATATGCTGAGTTTGATCAATCAGTAAAATAAGGTTTTAAAAAGCTTGGACCCCGTTAGTTGCTGCTTGCAGCTATATTTTTGTATTTTCATAGGTTGAAAATTTATGACATTGACTTCTTGATCGAGTACTCTATAAATTATGGTTTTTTTTTTTTTTTTTTTTATATATTTATCTTACCATTATCTCAATGTTTTGGTTTAAGTATATAACATATTACTATGAAATGGACAAAATGTGACTTTTCAATTATTTTTAATAGTTCTTGTCACCAAGACAAATGGCGCTCACATTATTATAAACCAGTAAAGATGAACCCATAGTTAACTAAAGCATTATGACACAATATTTATTTTTCAGGATATGGCGACAATGTTCCCGGCTCTTTGATTGAACAACTTCTGGCAGCAGTTGTTGGTATTATTAGCTTGCTGATTTTTAACTATATTGTTAGCCAGATATCTGGCACAATATCTGGTGAAAAAGCTAACAGGTAAATGTTTTTGATTTACAGAATATATATATATTATATATATACATACTTGTTTTGTTCAAAATGCTTTGAGAAGCAAAAGTTAGCATAGTAAATTATACTGTTGAACAAGGGCAAAGGAAAGTTACACATTTTATCAATGTATTGAATCTGAACTGTGGTGTATTCTGTGAAAGACATTTTGGATCACTATGCTGAAATTCTGAGAAAATGGGGTGTGAAAACTGAACCAAAAATATTTAAATCTCTTCTCAGTACCTCTGTTTAACTTTTTTTTTTTTTTTTACATATGTTTTCTGATAGTAAGATTCAATAATTTAGCTCAATTTATGCACACATTGCGTTTTTGTTTTTTGCTTAGGCTGAATTTCCGGAATCTTTTTTTGGAAATGCGTCACTTCATGGAGCAACATGACTTCAGAGCTTCCCTACAGAGCAGAGTTTTGAATTATATGAATCTCCTGTTGTCCAAATATCAGTACGTTTCTTGTTTTGTCTTCCCTTGCAATATTTGTATGTGCAGCATTGGTTATGACTAAGGAGGTTAGCATTATGTTTCTGTTAACATGCCAATTCATCTCAATGGCAGTTTCTCAGATGGTGTAAGACCCCTGGAAACAGACAATTTGAAATGTCTAATGACTCTAGAAAATCTTTGCAACACTGCTTACATCATTACAAAACAAAGTGACTTATGGCGTCTCAATGCATACCATCACTAGCATTTATTTTGAGCAGTGATATTAAAAGCAGGAGACAAAAGAACTAGAATTAGGAAGCTGTCACATTTGCAGGTGTGGATCTGGTTCTCAAGTGCGACAAAGAAGATAAATGCAAACAGTCTTTATTAACAATCCTAAACAACTTAAAGCCAAACGTCACACTAGTGGTGTCCCTGACTAAGGATTTACATGTTTGTATAAACAGGTATTTAAGTGGGTAAAACAACTTTTATTTTCTTTCACACACCGCACACTGAAACAACTTTCTAATAAGTTGGAAAACGAATAAATACAAATATATAAAATGTTTTGGATCAATAAACCTACACATAGGATTTGCAATAAGAGCGTGGTGCTAGCAACGCCAAGGTCATGGGTTCGATTCCCAGGGAAAGAAAGAACTGACAAAATGTAAAAATGTGAACCTTGAATACAATGTAAGTCGCTTTGGATAAAAGCGTCTGCCAAATGCATAAATGTAAATGTAAAAAACCCCGAAATAAGTCTGACTCAACTCACAAGGTCCAGAACAAATGTGTGCAAAAAGCCTAAAGTGCAGGGGAACATATATTCAAAACACAAATAGTTAACCCCCAGGAATCTGAGCTGTTTTGGGACCCTTTAGAAGTTTTGACATGCACTGACATTTCTGCTTTTTTCAGTTGCTTATAAACATATTAATGGCAAAAGTGTAATTACACTGTGTTCAGCACAAACTGGGCTACCATAATATGTGAGCATGCATATGTATGTACATGCTTGTATTTTTGACAGAATAATGTTTATGCATGGTTTTTGAAAAAACAAAAAATATTGTTTTAAAATTAAGGCGTCAAAACGCACAATAGATATGCGTCCACAAGATTTTAGCCTAATGGGTGATGTTGCCTAGAGTTTTTGCTTCAAATGTTGTGAGAATCATTGAGCCAGCTAATTCATATAAAACAATACATTGATTTAAATTTTGAAAGACACTTTTTCTTTACAAAGGCCGTATGCTAAGAGGCATGAATGTTCATGAATAATGCTGTGAATCACACCTGAGAGAACAAAAGATGGCATAATGAACTGCATAATAAATGAGCACAGGTGTGTGACTGAGAGCCAAGCAAAGGGACAAAGGAAATATATTTTGTTGTAGTTTATTTAGAATGTAGTTAACAAAGGCACTTTACAAAGGCCTATTATATTTGAAATTATCAAAAGATTTGACTACACTGCAAAAAACAACTTCTTATTTAGTATTTGTTTCTTGTTTTCATTCCAAATATATAAAAAAAAACTCTTAAATCAAGATCCATTTGCTAGATGAATAAAATGATATAAGATATTTGTTCTTGTTTTCTGGGGGCCAAAAAATCTAAATTAAGTGAGATTTTGCATGATCGTCAGCACTAAGGCTATTGTCTGTTATATTTGATTCTTATTAAATGAGAAGCAAATATATTAATACATTGATTACAATTAAGATACAATTTATACAAAATGAAATTCACTTAAATAAATGCTTTCTACAAAACAAAACTTAATGAAGTGGTCAAAATCATATACGTTACTATATTTATAGCATCTGAGCAGACGTGCTAATAAAAGCTTTATTGATGTTACACTTACAGTAGCCTAAACACTTCATAATCTGGCCAAAACAAGCCAAATAAATCTAGTCTAAAAAGTCTTGCATCTATGACATTTTATGTAGCAGGAGGATTCATATTTAAACTGTGTTTTGCGTTTAATATTCACAGACGCTAACAGAATAAACTTACCTCACAATCCTCGCCTGGATCTGTTGCTCTTAGAAATAAACAGCTTTTTCTGAGGTAAAATATTCCAGGATTATTCCTCACTGCATCTCAAACCGATGTAAAGTGTCGAAGTGCTGATGTGGGTGTTGGTGTGGGCGTCAGCTCTACTCTCATGGATCGCGTCAGATTTGAATCTCAATTAGCGGGTAACGAGACGATAATGAACACAGAATATTTTTTTTTCCGATTTGATTTACATTATTTAAAACCTGACATTTCAACGTTTCTTTAAACATGTCTCATGTTTGAGAGACAAATATTTATTAAGTTATAGGTCCTTTTCTGAAGAGAATTTGAATGAACGTCTTTGACAGAGAGGCTGCAGATCACGCGTCATATTTGTTTTCTTTATTTTGCAAGAAGCATAACAAGTTGTTTTTATTGTGACTACACAAAAAATAATAGAAACTTAACAGATTATAATGATGTATAACACTTGCCTGAATGATAAAAAACGACAAGAGTTATTTGAGTGTCTTTGGCACTGATAAGAAAAAAAGTGAGTCTATCTCGCGGATGTGATAGCCGACTCCAGAGAGTTAAGTAGATTTGATTTGAGGACCACAACTTTGACAAATGAGTGCCTCTCAGTGTGTGGCGTGTCAAAGGTCATTGCTACTTACAAGCCAATGGGTCTCATTCACTAATAATTGCGTGCATTCCTTTGTATTTGTACACACAGGAGAACTTCTCACGAAAAATCTCAGCCTGATTCACAACACGTTCGTATGTGTAACGAATTCTGTTACGAACTGCTGAGAGAAGCGGCAGAGAGAGAATCCACTTGCATGCATGCTTTTAATTACAACACTCCACATGAAAATACAGGAACACAATCTGACCCAGAACACAAACAGGATCCACCACAGAAAACAGCATACACAAATACATCCAACAACTGACAGAACATGATTGAAAACCTCAATGAATTTGTCCTTAACCTCGTTCTGATGGTAGTGAATTTGGAGTATTCTAAATGAGCGGCCGCATGCACGAGGTTTGTCATTTGCATAAAACACACCCAAACCATCTCCATATAAGGGCTTTCCGCACTCTTTCCTTGTAGCCTTTCGTCACTCTCATCAAACTTGTCGCTGTTCGCAATGCGCTCTCGCCTGGATCCTCGAGCAATGCCAAGTTTGCCATTCTCACCAGTTCTTACAATAAACACCTTTTATAAAGACCCAGATTACAGAGCTCTCATTAGCAGCTGTACATACATGTATATCTGCGTTATTCAGAGAAACCTTGCAGCTGAAGAAGCTAGAACGCAGCTTTTTTTACTCTTTAACTGTATACAATCTAATGTATTTAAGATTAAATTAAATTGTATTATTTAATAATTTCATTATATAAATGGATTATATAATGCAATATACGTCAATGTAATTATATGATTTACATGTTAAGTCAATGCGTGATTGAGCGTTTCGGGCGTTTGACGTGTGTAAAGAGTTGAAAATTCTGAACTTTGATATTTGCGCCACGTTAACCAATCAGGAGCTTGCTGTAGTAGTGACAACAATGAGGACAAAATCATATGTGGATACCCGGAGCTGTATGATACATCTTCGTACTTTATATAGAAACAGGGATAAAAACGATCTTGGAAGAAAGTGAGTGAGGAGGTTGGATCTGGTAAGTTGTAAAAAACGCTCTTTACACAATTTGAGCTATATATATATATATATATATATATATATATATATATATATATATATATATATATATATATATATATATATATATTTAAACTACAAGCTAGTGACAGCAAATTGATCTTATTCGCCGTATTTTAAAACAATCCATGTCAGCCATTTCGAAACGCGACTGGAGCTGCCTGGCAGAAGCCCCTTCCATGACGCGAATTCATGTCTGTTGTGAAGTGAATGTTGTACGCGAATGAAGCGAGTAAATTCAAAATGTTGACGTTTATTCCCGCAAGTCGCTTCTGGTGTGAACGCACAGTAACTTCTTAACATGATTATAAAGCCATACAGAGTAAGTTCTTTTTGCGTATGTGTGGTTTCAGTTATTCCTATATATTTTTGTAAATGTACAAACAAAAATGATTACAAAATCTTTGTTGAATTGCAATTTTTTTCTTAAAATCGTTCGCACATTTCATGCACAAATTTGTGTGTACGCATGCTTAGTGAATGAGACCCATTGACTTGTTATGGTAGGATATGACTTTTTGGAGAAGCTTTGTTTATTGATCTTTTTTATTTTATCAGAGGTGAAGCTTACCCAGGAGGACGCTTTTTAATGCATGACTTGCCAGATGAACTTAAACAGAATGTCATAATGGCAGAGAGAGGGGACCTTCTGTCACAGGTCTGTATTTTTTTATATTATTGTTTTTATATTATATTTTTGTTTCTTAAAACCACTAAGTCTATGTATGTTTAAAAATGAAACAAAAAAATTGTATGGATTATGCATATAATGGAAATTTCCTATTTCCAATGTCCTGACTGGCCCAACTGGCTGAGGTGACTGAACACCATGTCCCTGTATTCGCACAACTGCTCCCTCGACTGGGCTAGTATGAGCAGGACTATTAAAGTTACAGGCAGGCGAGTGTTTTTTTCAGGGTTGGAGCTAAACTCTGCAAGAGAGTGGCCCTCCAGGATCAACGTTCCCCACCCCTGCTTTAAAGCATATTAATGGCTAAAGTCTGATTACACTGTATTCAGCACAAACAGGGCTATAGTAATATGTGAGCGACAATATGTTATTGACAAAATAATGTTTATGTGTAGTTTTTGAAAAAACTAAAATGTTAAATCATTGAAATCAGGCCACATAACACACTTTAAACATTTGTTCACAAGGCTTTTCAGAACTGGATGTTGTTGCCTAGAGTTTTTTCTTGAAAACAATGTGAAAACCATCACTCATTCATACAAAACAATATAGTCATTTAACTTTTGTAAGACACTTATTGTCAGAATGGCTGTATGCAGGGAGGGTGTGGATAGTCATGAATAATGCTATGATTGACACCTGAGGCGTCAACAACTCCTGCCCTGAATATCAATGAGGAATGAATGTAAGGAGACTTAATTGATTGAATGTATTGTTTGTAGCTTATTCACAAAATCACGTTTAATTTAAAAGTAATCTGACTATACATTTTCTTTACATAAAGACTAGACCTACGGTACCGTTCAAAAGTTTTAGATCTGTATGTTTTAAAAAACAAAAACAAGTCTCTTCTCTTAAGATGAACCACCGTCAAACCACCCACGAACAGTCTCAGCATGCTTGCGATGTGATAGAGGCCCACGGAGACGTTCTCGGCGAAGAAAGCCCCATTGTAATCCTCAGGTCACCAAGGCTTATTAGCCGAAGTAGCCATTTTCTGGTGCACCAGAAGAGAAACTAGATCGGGGAATAGGCGAAGGGACTCCACCCCGTTTGAGGTTTCATAGACTCGACTGCGCATCTAGAGCACAGAGTGACACGCTGGGTTGCCGTGACAACATAATGAAGGTGGCATAATGGACAACATAATGCCGTGGCCGTCATAATGAAGATAGAGAACGATCGCATCCAGAAACACATGGGTGGAATGTCATCTTTTAAAAAGATGCAGTGTCACACTCATGTTACTCTTTTAGAGAAAAAGCTCTCTTTTCTTAGTGCTGAAGCACCCAGGGATGACCATGGTGCACAGACAGGGAATCATAACAGCAATCCTGCTGTGCACACAACAAGGAATGCCTTCACCGAACTGTCTCACAGCTGAATAAATAGCAGACGCCCCCTCAAATGCTGTGTAAATGTCTCGGTTACGTATGGTAACCCTCGTTCCCTGAAGGAGGGAACGGAGACGTACGTTGGACGTCACCGACGAATTGGGATCACTTCAGGGAGCCCCTATCAGCTTCGAGATCTAGAGAACAGGCCAATGGGGACTTACCATGGGGAATACACATATGGGACCGCCGTGGGGGTCACAACATATGGAACCCAGCCTAACACAAGTTCCACCAATGCATACGAGCGTTAGGCCTTTCAGCATGAAACATCCACTATTATAGTGGGAATCTCAGCCTCATCTTTAACACATAACAGCCCTCTCTCCGATGCAGCGATTGACATCTGTCCTCTGCTAGAGCCCCAAATGAAACGCTAGGTCCCTTTCATTTATTTATTTATTTATTAGGACCAGCAATCCCATTTGTAAGCTACCAGCAGGAATGCGAGATAGTGAGCGTGGCCGTGAGACGGCACACGGCGCGCTGAACACTCAAACACTTATGAAAAGGGTAAGATGAACAACGCGCCGACGTGGTCATGCTCTCATGAGGGAACGTGAACCACCCACGAACACAGTCTCAGCATGCTGCGATGCGCTAGAGGAGTGGGGGGCCCACGGAGATGTGCTCGGCAGGGAAGCCCCACTGTAATCCTCAGATCACCCAGGCTTATCAGCCAAAGTAGCCCCTTTTCTGGTGCACCAGAAAAGACACTAGATTGGGGTATAAGCGAAGGGACTCAACCCCGTTTGAGGTTTCATAGTCTCGACCGCGCATCTAGAGTGCCGAGTGACGTGCGCTGAGTTGCCGTGACAACCCGCGCTGTCAGCGGCAGCTCGTGATCCCGTTCTCCTGAGAGCACATGGACCACCCACGAACGCAATCTCAACACAGTTATGCGAGAGGGCTCGTGGCCGTCAATAAGGACAGGAAACAACCGCATCCAGAAACGCACGGGTGGAACGACGTCTTGAAAAAGACGCAGTGTCACACCCGTGCTGCTCTTTTAGAAGAAAATGTGCTCTTTTAAAAGTGCTGAAGCACCCAGGAACGACGCGGCAAAACACAGGAGAGTAGTGCAGCCTGTGTATGCACTCACCATTGGGAACACCCTCACCGAACCAACAGACCAAACAGTGCTGTGAAAACAGCAGTTTATCACTGTATCAGGGAGCTCGCGGCCGCCGCTGATCGTGCCATCTCACTCAGCACTCAAAGAAGCTTCTTCTGTCGTTCTCTCTTTCTCTCTGCTGAAGCAGGAACAGTCTTCTTCATCAACACCGTGTTCGGCTCCGAAGTGAATGACAAAGGTGTGCTGCATTTCGCTTCCGTTTATACCCGCACTGCGGGGCGGAGCGCGAGATGCAAATCTCGCACGCCAATTCTCATTGGCCTGTTCTCTAGATCTCGAAGCTGATAGGGGCTCCCTGAAGTGATCCCAATTCGTCGGTGACGTACGTTGAACGTGACCGACTGAAAGGGAACCGCAGTTATTGAGCAATGCTCGCGTTCACCGCTGTATGTGCCGCCACACCAACACCATCCAGAAAGCTTGCTTTTGACTCGTAGTCACTGTATACACACTCTTCAGAACAGCTCGGCTCCGAACAATGTGCGCTGCATCCGCTTCCTTATTTATATTCGCACTGCGGGGCGGGACGCGAGATGCAGATCTCGCACGCCAATGTGCATTGGCTCGTTCTGTAGTACAAGCTGATAGGGCTTCCAGAAGCGATCCCAATTTGTTGGTGACGTCGACATAACGTCGAATGTGACCGACTGAAAGGGAACAAATATAGCATAAATTGTATAAAGTAATCAAGTGTACAAAAACAGTGCATAATCTTCACAAAAGTGGTTTAGTTAAGAGCAATCAATGAAAGACTGATTAACACGAGAACGGCAGCAGCTTTATTAGCTTGCTTTCACTTTAACACCGAATGCACTGTTTACGTTCACAGACATAAATGACTGTTTACGAAGATACTTGCAAAGATGGGCATTTTGACACACAAGTGTGTGTATTTGACCGTTCAAGCCCAGTAAGATAAGTACTCATGTGAGCGGTTTCAAATCCTTCAACCAGGAAAATTGAGGGGCCAAAGCATATTATATAATATTCTATATAATATATTCTTCTTTGCCAAACATTATTATGATCATTAGTGGTTGTCCTAAAAAAAATGGCGGCGCGTGCACACGCTGCGGCTTCTCTCTCTCCCGACGGACCGGTGTTTTTGTGTTTTTCGTCGTGTAAATCACAGTGTTTTTGTACGTCCTTGTCGCGTCCGTTCATCTGCAAACTCAGCTACAGATGTGAGTTTCTGCTCGAGGTTGGAAAAACTACAGTCTTCAATCCAAGCTCGGCGCTCGCTCAAGATCTGCGGGATCACGGCCTTCTCTGGGGGCCTACCCCATCACCGTCCCCCACTACTGCACCTCTCCCACAGTGGAGGCGCCACAAACGGGGTGAGAGGAAACAGAAGAGGGGGAAGCGCGGAGGTATCCGTGTCAGGCTAGCGGCTAAACCACACAAGCCGGCTATCCCCTCCATCATTCTCGCTAATGTACGCTCGTTGGACAATAAACTGGACGATCTTCGTCTTCTTTGCTCTACTCGGAAGACTGTAAGAGACTGTTGTGTTTTTGTGTTCACGGAAACATGGCTCAACAACAGCGTTCCGGACCACGCCATTCAGCTCGATCAGCGCACATGCCATAGTTCCCACCAAGCTAACCTCCAAACTCCTGGATCTCGGCCTGAATCCTTCTCTCTGCCACTGGATTGAGGACTTCCTCACTGGCAGGCCTCAGGTGGTGAGAATAGGCCAGTCCACCTCCACCTCCATCACCCTGAGTGTGGGAGCTCCACAGGGCTGTGTCCTGAGCCCCCTGCTCTACTCTCTCTACACGCATGACTGTTTGTCCACACACAGCTCCACCTCTATCATCAAATTTGCTGATGATACTGTTGTCCTGGGCCTCATTTCCAACAACAATGAGACGGCATACTTGGACGAGGTGGAGCATCTAACATCATGGTGCCAGGACAACTGTCTCTCTCTGAATGTTGGCAAGACCAAAGAAATGATTGTGGACTTCAGGAAGAGACAGCAACGGACATACTCCCCTCATGATCAGCGGGTCACCAGTAGAGAGAGTGAGCAGCTTCAAGTACCTGGGAGTAAACATCTCCGAGGACCTGACCTGGACTGCTCACATTCAGACACAGGTGAAAAAAGCCAGGCAAAGACTGTACCACCTGCGCCAGCTGAGGAAATTCAGGGTTTCACCAGCTATCCTGAAAACTTTCTATTTAGGGGCGATAGAAAGTGTTTTAACTCAGTGCATCACAGCGTGGTATGGGAACAGCACCAGTCATGACCGCAAAGCCCTGCAAAGAGTAGTGCGCTTATCCGAGCGTATCTCAGGGTCAGCTCTCCCGTCTCTGCAGGACGTCTACACCAAACGCTGCAAAGGTAGAGCTACCAAGATCATCAAGGACTCTAATCACCCTGCACACCCTCATTTCACGCTGCTGCCATCTGGTAAGCGCTTCAAGCCTGATGGCCAAAACTGAGAGACTCAGGAGGAGCTTCTTCCCCAGGCCATCAGACTCCTGAACTCAGTCACTTAACATCACGTGACTTCACGTCAGGATAAACATCGATACACTGACATTGCACTGCACTTTCTGTTCTCGTTGTTACTGTGTAACAACCTGTCATAAACCTGTTTGCACATTATACTCTTTATACATTTGTTAACCACATATTTATAAGTCTACAGTTTACTCACTGCAAAGTCTACTTCAATTATTTTATTCCACTTTATCCTTATTTGTTACCTTTTTTTCTCTTGACTTGATTATTTATAATTCTACAGATATAGACATATATATATATATATATAGATAGTACTTTTTTTATATCCTATTTCTATTATAATTTCTTCCTTGTGTTTTTAACTGTGAATTTGCACTGTCCATGGAGCGGACCTGTTTACATTTCACTGCCGGTTGTATATTCTGTATATAACTGTGTATGTGACAAATAAAACTCTTGAATCTTGAATCTTGAATCTTGAATCGGGCGGACAGAGTGCCCGTCGAGGGAGGTAAGACCCGCGGTGGCGGACTCTGTGTTTACACCAATGATGCGTGGTGCCGCGATGCTGTTGTGGTCTGCAAACACTGCTCACCCCTGGTGGAGTTTATGATTATTAAATGTCGGCCGTTTTATCTACCGCGGGAATATTCAGCTATTATACTTGTTGCTGTATACATCCCCCCCAGCTCCAACAACAACAGGAGTGAGGCACTAAATAATCTTTATAAACACATCAGCGATCAGCAGACAGCCCACCCAGAAGCTTTTCTCATCTTGGCTGGAGATTTCAACCATGCAGACCTAAAGAGTGTGCTTCCAAAAATTCATCAACACATTGACTTCCCAACACGTGGTAAAAACACTCTGGACTTTGTGTACACTACACAGAGAGGAGCTTACAAAGCCCTTCCCTCCCCACCTGGGTGCTTCAGATCACATCACTGTTATGTTAATGCCAGCATACAGACCACTTGTGAAAGCCACCAAACCAGTCCAGAAGCAGATTCAAGTCTGGCCTGAAGGGTCATCAGAGGCTCTTCAAGACTGCTTCGACACCACTGACTGGGACATGTTTAAACAGGCTGCAACCTACCACAACACCACAGACATCCAGGAGTACTCTGAGACTGTTACTTCTTATATCACCAAGTGTATGGAGGATGTAACAGTCACAAAGACCATCACCGTCTGGCCCAACCAAAAACCGTGGCTGACAGGAAATGTCTACAGACTCCTGAAGACGCGTAACGCTGCTGCCTTCAGAGCTGGAGATGAGGTGGGCCTGAGGACAGCAAGGGCCAACCTGTCACGCGGCATCAGGAAGGCTAAGAGACAGTACTCCAGGAGGATAGCCCATCGTTTCAGCGACAGCAGAGACACAAGGAGCCTGTGGCAGGGTATTCAGACCATCACAGATTATAAGCCCCCTGCACGGACATGTGACAGCTCCACCCCCCTGCTGAATGAGCTGAACACTTTCTTTGCTCGCTTTGAAGCTCACAACAGCACCACTGCACAGAAGTCACCTCCTCCTCCCGATGACCTGATGTTGTCACTGCCCAGGGACAGCGTGAGAAGATCCTCAGCAGGGTCAACGCACGCAAAGCTTCAGGTCCTGACAACATTCCTGGACGTGTATTGAGAGACTGTGCAGAGGAACTCACTGATGTCTTCACAGACATCTTCAACATCTCACTGAGTCAAGCTGTCGTCCCCACATGCTTCAAAGCAACCACCATCATTCCAGTCCCTAAGAAATCATCTCCATCCTGCTTCAACGACTACCGTCCAGTCGCACTTACCCCCATCCTTATGAAGTGCTTTGAGCGGCTAGTCATGCACCACATTAAGTCTGTCCTCCCCCCCTCCCTGGACCCCTACCAATTTGCATATCGGTCAAAACGCTCGACCGATGACGCCATCGCCACCACCGTCCATTCAGCACTCACTCACCTGGAAAATAAAGACACTTATGTCAGAATGCTGTTCATAGGCTTTAGTTCAGCATTCAATACAATCATCCCTCTACAGCTCACTCAAACACTGTCACAGCTGGGACTCAACACATCGATGTGCAACTGGTTGCTGGACTTCCTGACGTGAAGACCCCAGGCAGTTCGGGTCGGCAGTAACTCATCCAACTCCATCATCATGAACACTGGAGCCCCTCAGGGATGTGTGTTGAGCCCCCTCCTTTTCACTCTGCTGACACATGACTGCACACCCATACACAACAGCAATCTCTTCATCAAGTTTGCGGACGACACGACCGTAGTTGGTCTCATTAGCAACGATGATGAGACGAACTTCAGGAGCGAGGTGAGCCGCCTGGCCAGGTGGTGTGGCGACAACAATCTCTCTCTGAACGTGGAGAAGACGAAGGAGATTGTTGTTGACTTCGAGAATGCACACCCAGCACGCTCCTCTGACCATCAACGGTGTGACCGTGGAAAGGGTGAGGAGCACCAAATTCCTGGGTGTGCATATCACAGAGGACCTCTCCTGGACCGCCAACTCCACAGCACTGACCAAGAAAGCACAGCAGCGACTCTACTTTCTCCGCAAGCTGAGAAGAGCCGGAGCCCCAGCCCCATCATGCGCACCTTCTACAGAGGCACCATCGAGAGCATTCTGACCAGCTGCATCACTGTGTGGTGCGGCGCCTGCAACGCATCCTGCCGTAAAAGCACTTCAGCGCACAGTGAGAGCAGCTGAGAAGATCGTTGGTGTCTCTCTCCCACCCCCCTCCAGGACATTTATAACTCCCGCCTCCCCGCAAAGCCCTCATCATTGCAAGAGACCCCACCCACCCATCGCACAGCCTCTTCAGTCTGCTGCCATCAGGAAGGAGGCTTCGCAGTCTCCAAGCAAGGACCAGCAGACTGAAGGACAGCTTCATTCCCCAAGCTGTCAGGGCATTGAACTCCCTCCGACTCTGCCGTCCCTCCCTCTTCTGCCCCACGCACCTGATCTGGGAATCACCCAACCCCACCCCCCCCCCCCCTATTCCCTACCTTCATCTACCTCATATATTGTCTCTCTGAGGAATTGGTCTCCCCTCTTACAGACTCTTTTTTTTTTTGCACACAGACTCTTACAGACTCTTTTTTTTGCACACACTCTTATAATTTTATTTTATACCTGCACTGACTCAATCTGAAATTGCACTATTGTTACCATTGTTTGCACTATTTGCCATCGCCACTTTACCTCTATAATTCACTTTATCCATCTTTTTTTTAATCTTTCTTCTGTTGTTGTCACTGTTAAACTTTTGTTGTTATTGTTATTGTTTTGTTGTTGTTAGGCACCTAGGGTCTGAGAGTCATAGAATTTCAATTCTCTGTATGTATGTACTGTACGTATGGCAGAATTGACAATAAAGCTGACTTTGACTTGACTTTGACTTTGACTAGTGGTTTGGTTCATTAATTACATTTTTTTTCCTCTTTACAGATTCCTTTCTTCGCAGATGCTGGACGGTCATTTTTACAGGACCTTGCTTTAACTTCAGCTTTGTACTTTTTTCCTAAAGGGGAAATCATTCAGTACAGTAATACTTTCTCAAAAGAACTCTATTGTATTCTGAGAGGAACATGTCAGGTGAGCATATAAAGTTGATTTCTTTATAGCACAAATGAAACCTCCTTGTTTCACCGAAACACACATTTAGGTAAATCCACTTTTAAACAGAAAGTTAGCATCATATCTGGCTGAGGAATCGGTATCAGCATACACTGCTTCCTGTGATCGGCTCCAAAAATCCTAATCAGAGCACCTTTAGCTTAAACCTTCTTGCTCTAGCTCTAAAATACATTTTGTAATTATTTTAATTGTTGTCGTTGTTGTTATTAATAATTGACCTTTTTATATTTTATAGTGTTTGAATGATGACCTTTCAGAAGTTGTTGGACAATATCAGAAGGGAATGTATTTTGGAGAGGTAATATTTAAATATATTGCTTAATTTAATATCAATCTCTTTCACGTTGCATTAGTGACTGATGCTATGGGAACTGGATAAAATCTTGGGTAAAATCATGCCAGACCATTTTATTGGCAAATGTAAGTGTGTCTAAATACCCACAATCTTTACTTATGTTCACATGCAGCGTTCACTTACAGTAATTGCACAAAGTGTGCAAAACTATCCCATGTCCGGAAATGCCCATGCACAGTCCACTAAACCCAAATTATTATAGATAATGTAATTCTGGTGGTGCAATGGAGCCATTGATATGATTGACCACAATATCCTCATTTCCTCATTTTTGCTAGTTTCAGCCCGACACAGTTATAATTTTCGCGTCCAGAGCCACATTGTTTAAATAACGAATGTACTCGCGCCCATCTGTTCCCCCATGGGTGTGCTGGTCTGAAAGCCAGGTGTGTTCAGGAGCATTGTTGGTGCTGGGGATGGGTATCGTTAACTTTTTAACGGTATTACTACTCTAACCGATACTGCTTATCGATCCGGTACTTTAACGGTATTCTTACCGGTTCTTTTTGTTATATATTTTTAATAAAAAAAAACAAATTAAGAACATAATTAACATCGCTTTATGATCTGAAAAGTAAAATATCTATAGCAAAAGAAACAGCAATGTTTGAACAAAACAAATATGAAACATCTATTTGTAAATGCACCAGTGTGCAGGTGTTATTTATGTTTTCACTGTAAAAATTGATAGATTAATGCTTATTAAAGCTAAAGTTACTCATTCAAAAGCTGTGAGTATATTTTCTCTTTGCCTTTTGTTGTTTGATTCACATATGGCTCAGTTGTCAGCAGGTTTATTAGACGCTGCCCCTTTAAGATTGAATGCAGATCTAATAATATCATTCTCCCATTTCTCCCAACTATTTATGCCCATTTAAGACATGAACTGTTTAAGTGACTACTCTCCAAGCCGGTCATTTTGGCATAGGCTATTTGTTGTGTATTTGATGGTTTAGACACTTTAATGTATAATGTATAATGAGCACATTCGCAGCGCATGCACACATAAGCCGCCTTGAAGTTGGAAACAGCTTCTCTTGCACGGATTATTGTGCATTTAATAGCTCTTTTTATTATCAAACACATCCCGCAATTTATCAAGAGTGGAGACTGCATTTTACAACAATCGCAGATTGTGCTAAATCTGACGGGTTTAGGGAGAAAGGACAGCGCACAGCTGTGAAGGGAAGGGAGTTGCGCTCGACGGAATGCAGCTAGTTTTTAATAGTTTTACCTCATATCTTCTTTTTATAATCTTTGGGAGCCAAAATCAAAAATAAAATTAGATTAATATCACAGGCCTAAAGTGTATCCAGACTAAACTTTTGTTTAGTTCTCTTGGCCATCGTCACTCATTAAGCAGGGACTGTCGTGATGTGCGCGCTGAAGCTCCGTGTGAGAAAGCTCTCTCTCTTTTGAGTTGCGGATAGCAAAAATGCATCACAGACAAATGGTTTAATAATAGAATACAGATTTTGCAAGGTAAGATAGAATTTGCAAGATAATGTCTATATATATATATAATCAATAATAAATATATCATATATCAATAATAAATAGTAAGTGTATTTTCGTAATGTCTTCAGTACCGACAGCAGAACCGATAGCGTCAGAGCTTATCGATACTGCGGCCTTTCATAGTTTAGCACCAGGGCTCATTTAATACCGGGTTTCGGTACCCATCCCTAGTTGGCGCGTTGCTATTTTGAGGAACTGAAAACGACTGCGCCATTGACCAACACATTTTTTGTGTTTTTTAAAGGGTGTGTTAGTAATATGTGTCTACAGATGGGTGCACAAGACACGTACACTCTGCTTATTACACACACAGGGACGTGCAGCAGCACACAAACATTTTAAATTATTAAAAATAAAAGGATTCCTCTATAGAGAAGTGTTCAGTCTTGTAAATAAATCTGCCATGGTGCGAGCGCAACTGGCTTTTAAAGGGAATGGGAGATGAGACTCTGATTGGTTTATTGCCGTGAAATTAGAGTTCTGTGTCTCAACACATTTATCTCTCATCGACCTGCGACACACCCTCAATTAATTAAAAACAATTTTTTTTTTATTACTTTGCCCGTCCAAACTGCTGTTTATCTACAGTCTCCATGGATATAACCGTGCATCAATACTGTCAATATAGCGTTATGATGTCAAAAATCTAATTTATTTATGAAACAACTGTAATCCTGATAGTATTCCCATTTTTTACAAAATGTAACTCTAATCTGATAACTTTGTTTTTTGACATAACTGTAACAAATTACAGTTACCAGATTTTTGTATCCTGATTACGCTGGATATATGTTCTAAAATTGGCATGTTTTGATATCCTCCGACTGGATGGAGTCATAGTCTGAAGCTATAGTCTGTGCCCATAATATACTATGCAATTTTGTGCAAAATTTGTCTACTCTGACTGTCCAAAATCTGCAGACAGGCCCAGACATTAACATCTATTCATCTAGCTATTCATCTAGACTGCAAATCAGGGGCAAAAATGCATGCAAGTCATGTAGTGTATTCTCAATATCATGGTTCTCATCAATACCAGAATATTGTGACACCCTTAATGACAGGGCTGGCGTCCACTCGAAAGGCACCTGCAGTGGAACATTTCTGAGATATGGGACGACAAAACTCTTTTGTTGGATGCTTCATTGTCTTAGATTGGGCATTTTGGTGATGGAAATTGTGTGGTATTCTGTCTAAAATGGCGAGAATTGTTTTGTTCTCCCCCTTCTAGACTCCTTATGAAACATCCTTGGCACTCCTCAGAGCAGCAGTCAGTTTTCTGATCTCCAGTCCTGTCAGTTTGTTTATAAAAATAAAATAATGCAACTTAAAGATATAAATTCATAATAACACCTTTCAGACTGTCAATATTATGCAAACATGAAATCTCAAACATACAGTAGTACTACTAGTAGTTTCTGTTGAACCTGCGTCTCTCATCGCGCATGAAACGGCATTCTAAAAGCAGTGCACTCAAGTTAAAAGTTAAACGTGCGTCTCATTACCTTGTGTGATTTTCCCATTTCACTGCCACACGCGTTTTTTGTGATGTGAACAGCCGCTTAGGACTAGCGAAGTGTTCCACATTTCGGTTCTTCATATACAGACATTTAGATTTTTCGGCACAGAAAAGAGCTTATTAATTACGAAAACTATTATTTATTTTTGCTAATTATTATTTTATTTCAGTTAGTTTTTCAGTAAGTGTTGCTAGTTTCATTTCGTTTTAGTTTTTCATTTATTATTATTTTTTAATTTTATTTCAGTTTACGGAAATGTTTTTTGACCAATAGTTTTAGACTCGTTTACGAAAATAACCTTGGCTTGAACACCATCTGTCAATAAATTGCTGTGATTTTATTCAGGCTTCAGAAACACTCCCAGGCAGAGTAAGCTAGTTCCCATAGTGTCTTGTTCTGAACCTGGGTTATTACTGTATACCGTGTACATATGCCAGATGTTTGTTTTTTGTGTACATCATTTAAATATTAACTTTTCTTTACTTTTTTCCTTCAGATAAGTTTTTTGTTTGGAAGACGAACCACATTGACAGTACAGGCTTCGACATGCTGTGAAATTGTAGCAATTGATTCTGACTTGTTCGAAGTACTTCTTGAGAAACATCCCCTGTTTAAAAGGTATGTTGTAAAAACTAAGTAGAAACAAATGACTTATTAGAGTAAAATCTGTGTTACATTAAAGAATATTTTATGAGTAAATTGCCAATCCTTTAGGCAGATTGACGAATTGCGAGGAAATCCAAAAAGCTGCGAGAAATTGATGAGGACTGCGGCGAAAGTAATGAAAAGGCAACGCAACGACCAAGAATCTGATGCTGTACAGACACAAAAAATCCCATTTACATTTCAAGGCCGTAGATATTCCAAGTCGTCAAAATGCTGTGAGTATTTTGAGAGGCATAACTCTTATGTTTTGCTTTTTTGTTTTATTATTTTACTTCAGTAACGCATTGCCGTACAGTATATATCTTCACAATCTGAACACATTCCTATTGTTATGAATCAGTGAATCTTCATAATATTAATTTGGGCTTTACTGTAGCTAATGAATTTAGATTTGTGACTAATGCTTGCAAACACAGCTGACCCAAAGCTATCAAAAGAATTGAGATTTATTTCAAGTCAAGTCAGTTTTATTTATTCACTTCACAGAATGTACTTTACATTGTTTCAAAGCAGTTTGACAAAAAAATGTCACAGCACAATCCACTGCTCAGTGTACATAATATACACACTAGTGCTGTCAATCGATAAAAAAACCCAGAATTAATAGCACTTTTTCTGTAATTAATCGCAATTAAAAACATCTGAGTTTTTATATTTTTATATTATAATCGTTTCACAGATACTCTCCAAACTTTAAAGGCAGTATATTTTAAATATTTGTTGTAATAGCATCTTTTTATGAATGAACGCCAGTATCCCTGATACTAATACTGATACTGCATATTTAAACATTAATGATAGACATTCAACATTACAGTATAATTGAAAGCTATCAATTTCACCATTTATTAGGCTTTAAAAAAATAACAAGTGAACTTAAAACAGTCTTCACATAAACCCATTCAAATAAATGTCATATTTGCCAGTGGCCTTAATTCCTACCTGTTTAACAAAAATACAGAAATTGAATAAAGTTATCAAACACAGTCTTAACGGCATCAATTATAATTTAAATCTAGACCAATCTGTATTAAAGCTACAATTTTCTCTGTTCCCTTTGTTCTTTGATTAAATTTAATGACAGACATCATTAGTGGCTGCTGCCGAACATGATGCGGATCTGACGCGCATCTCATTTTCCTACAACTCTTTAAGTTCATTTAAGATGTTATTTAACTAATTTAAGACTGCTCTTATGCGGATACTCGACAAAGTATGTTGTTTGTTCATTTTGGCATTATTCTGTGTTATTGTTTGTTCAAGCGCAAAAGAGAACATGATTCTGGCACGCAGTCTGTGCGCATGATACTGGCTCTGTGCGTCGTGTGTGTGTGTCAGGACATTCACAGACAGCGCATTCTCTTTTTACTTGTCGCTTTCGAATGGTTTAAAAGTATTTGCATGAATAAGAACATGGTCATTTAATGTAACGCTAGCCAAAAACGGATGCTGCATTAACTGCGTAAAATATTTTTAATGTGTTAAACTGGAGAAATTAATTGCATGCGTTAACACGCTAATTTTGACAGCACTAATACATACATAAAGTAACACTGAAGCAGTGTTGAAGTGAGATGACTGAGCATTAGTGATGTTAACAAGCAGAATCACTGAAGGAAAGAGGAGCAACTATGTACAATTTTGGGCTGTCCCAGACAAAAGATGACCAATCGTGGTGATTTCTGTTGTTGTGGTGGTCATACATCGTACAGTGAGAGAGGTTCAAAGACGGCCCTGTCAATGTTTTCATTGCTTGCTTGATCAGAAACGGTCTCTCTACATAGCGTTTTATAAAGACAGCTAACATTTCACAAGTTTATTCCTTTATATGTCAGAGAGAGAGCTTCTGGTGGTCAATAAAGAAGGAAATGTAATATTAACACTGTTCCTGTCAATGGCGAATCCATCATGGCAGCGAAAATTCATCGTAAATGGAGGTTTTAATCACCGGTTAAATTCTAATCCCTGATTTGTTAATCTGGGTTTAAAATAAATGGTGAAACACAACTCGATTTAAAATAAAACCTAGATTAACAAATCCTAGATTAGCTCTAAACTGATCTTAATTTAATCCTTATTGGTACAACCCACCCATAAAAAAGTCAGAATTGCGAGATATAAACTCTCAATTGTGACTCGCACAATTTACTTTTTTCTCACAATTGCGAGTTTATATCTTGCAATTCTGACTTTTCTCAGAGTTGTGAGATATAAACTCACAATTGCAAGTTATAAAGTCCAATTCTGAGGAAAAAGAGTGACTTTTTTTCAGAATAGCGAGATAAAAAGTCGAAATTACCTTTTCTTTTCTTTTTATTCTGTATGCGAAACGAGCTTCCATAGTCATAATGTATGATTAAGAGCTCATATAAAAAAAGAAATAAAAAAACCCCTGTTTTTATAGTTAAGTCATGGCAATAAACTGTATGCCTTTAAAAGACTTAGAGAGCAATATTTGGCATGATCCTTGTCTTTTATTCCCGTCGTAGTAAAATTTAAAATGCCCTGGAAAAGTCCTGGAAATTGATTGCTGAAAAAGAGTGGGAACCCTGGCAGAATTCTTTTGAGAAAGAACACGTTCCTCGCTGCTGTCATAGTTTTCTCTCCTCTTCACTTAGATTAGTTTTCTTCTATTTTCCACATGTATTCCTGTCATAAGTGCAGTGTTGTTTTCTCATAGCCGAAAGATATCATGACAGGCTCCTTATAACCTGGACATAAACAAACAGTACAGTAGCCTGACGACATCATACTCAGATTCTAGTCAGAATATGAGTCTGATACTGCTCCATTGGGATGTGATTATGGGGCTGTGATTAATCTTTCCCAAACCAGGAAAGAAGTGGTTCTGCACTCAGTTTGATCGACCTACAATCAATCAGATCAACGGAGTAAATGACGTATGTTGAGCGACGCATAGTTGTTAACAGAACTCAACTGCACGCACGCTGGAAGAAGTAAATGAGTGTAAACGATCGTTGCTGGTGTTGTAAAAAATAATTTAAGGATACAAGGAGTACTTGCCCACACGATCATCATTTTTGAGAGAAATAGTAAAGGTGAATGCATATACAGACAAGTTCTCCGTTTAGGATTAGAACTCGACAAGACCCAAGCGCTCTTTGGTGACGTGGCTGATTACGTTACTGTTGATCATCTGTCCATCATCGTATAAAACCTGCCCTGACAATTGGTTCGAGCATAGTTGCTCCACAACGGATCAAGTCCAGACCGAACTTCCCGACCTCAAATGTTGTGTGCAGGGCTAAGTTTGGCTGGCATCCAGGTTAACAGTACAGAGTTCTGAGAACATCTGGATTATTTAGATTCAATATTAACTATATAACAAAGAATACAAAGAAAATGCAAAAATAAAAGTGTTTCCATCATGCGGCTGGATAACACAAAAACTACCCAACCATGGAAAAAATAACCCAAAAATAGACAGCTGGCTCAACCCAACATTTGGCAAGAAAAACATAACCCAGCACCCAGAGTGCATTAATCATATTTAATCTCACGTTAACCATACATGTTGACACCTGTAGAGCGGATTACAATTATGATTTCTCTCAGAATAGGTTTGTTTCTGTTGCTAACATTAGACAAAGTCTTGAGCTTTTTCTGCAACCTGTTTCTCTCACAAAGCTGTTTGACTGTGTTCTACCTGTCATTTGTTGAGTTGGATGGCAGACCATCTGAAGGTACATTGGTCAGTGCCAGCACCACCTATTGAATTGGAATGAATTTAGTTTTTATTTAGTCTAAGAAATATCTGTTTTGTTTTTGGTGTGAAAAGGCTGTAAGGATTTGGAACCAGCCAATGCAGAAGCCTTAGCTTATTTTACCTACGGAGAATTTACATATAAATATCTTTCTAGATGTGGAGGACTTTGGAAACGTTCCAATGTATGCTGGATCAGAGGAGGAACCCATTCAAATGAAACAATTCAGAGAGAAGCCGAAGTAAGCAAAAAATTATTTTGGTGATGTGAAAATGTATACAGTACCATCATGTACAACTGTGATGACTTGGTTTAAATGTGAATAATACGGTTCCTAAAATGCAATAATTGTCCTTTTTATTCAAAGGAACCTAATAACGAAGGTATTTAAGGGGAAGAAAGAAAAAGGAAGTAAAATAGTAAAAGAAAAACAAAGTTCTATCATGGAACTCTAGATGGCATGCTGATCGTGTCGCATATGTATCGGCAGTGGCAAGTCCCGTATTCCGCCAAGATGAAGCATGTTAACTAGGGCTGTCACTAACAATGATTTTGGTAATCGGTCAATTATTTTGACATTAATCAAGTAATTGGATATTTTTTTGTGGTAATAAAATACACCTAAGCAAACAACAGCCATTAAAATGACTTAAAATACATATGCAATAATAATTGTTTCAAATAAAGTATCAAAGTCAAGTAATCATATTATAGTTTTATAGAAAAACACTGTTAAAATGCATAATATAATATACATAATATAAATAATCTTCTTATGTACATTATGTATTTTAACAAATGCCTGCAGAGTGCGCCAGAGGCCTGGTGTTGTTACACTTTACAGTAGATCAAATCCTTGTTTAATATTGGCCAAACGATATTTAATTCAAATTTTAACAATCTTTAATATTTGGCTTCCTCTAACTTCTTTAACTCTTTCCCCGCCAAACACAGAATTTTCCGTTATTTGTGAGAAAGCGCTTCCCCGTCAACACCCCCAGAATTTTTAGTGTTTCCCTGTTTTCACTGTTATATGCTAGGGGGCGCCATTACGCATCTTCTGAACGAGTACAGAATCTCCAGATCAAAACAAGCGATTGTATGTAAGCAGATGCATATGTAAAACAATTACGTGATCATTAACATCAAACAGCATATAAATCAAAACTGCCTAATGCCATTTAATGAAATGTCGACCCAGGACGAGCTACAGGACTGGGCAAGCATTAGGGCTGTTGATGGCCTCGATCTACTCCATCTGTGTTTAATCATCATTCTGAATCTGATCTGGATGTAGTCTTTGACAAAAACCTGATTTTCTCAGCTTTTTGTTCAAAATGTAGCTTTTTTTATGAAACTTACCCATATTCAAGTGTTGATTAAAAAAGGAATGCATGAAGCTAGAATAAAACTTTTTTGTTGTTGTTTAAAAGAAGAGGCTCTGCTCTTTCTTTTGCTATATTAGATGTTCAGATATTCATACAAAACCCTGGAGGTGGCTGGCAACTTTGTTTTTTAAACGCTGGCAGGGAAAAAGTTAAAATAGAAATGCTACATCCACTGTGATTTCTTGAATAAGAAAATGTGGACAAACATGCAAACTAAGAGCGAGCGTTTAGACTTTTATTTTGAAATCGCGATGAACAGTTTGCATTTTTAGAAACATATAAGTTAATAATGTGTTGGCCAGTGTTGTGCAAGTTACTCTGGAAATGTAATTAAATTACTGATTTAGTAATTGCGTTACTGTTCTGATTACTTTATTTAAAAAGTAATTAGTTGCGTTACTAGCCCCCCCACCCCTTCAAAAAACAGAATATAATAACCTCTTCAGCCTGCTGCATTAAATTTAGATCTGCTCATGTTGCATCATACCTTTTACTCGCTTTACAGCGTTGCGCACTATAACCAATCACACGACTGTGTTGAGTTTATGCTAATGGCCAATCAGAGGCATTAAGATTAGTAATTGCTGAAACACGTTTTTGAAAAAATTACTAGTTTTAATAATAGTAATAATAGTTTTTGAAAAAATTACACAGTTTTGAGTAAACCGTGTTTTCAAAAAAGTCGTGAGCGCTTTTTTAAACGCCAACGTCTTTTTCTGCAGCTCAGCGCATCTTTTCAAGCTGAAAAAAAAGTTCAACTTTTCTGATAAAAACGCCCTACATCAAGCACCTTTTTGACAGCTGACCAATGACAAGCGAGTAGCGAGACCTGACTCGTTTCCATAACAACAAGAAAAATGGAGAAGGTGCCGGTAGATCGACTAAACAGCAGTAGCAGGTCTTCAGACTGACTTTTGTTAAGTCTAAAATATGCCGCAAACCGACCATTTTGTATCTCTGCACCACACAGTGCTCTTGTTGCAGCTGTTGTTATAGCAACAAAAGACACCCTCGGTTGCTATTGGAACCAAACGCTGAGAGCTTTTTTTTTTTTTTTTTTTTTTTTTTTTACTAAAAGAGCTTTTTTTCCAAAAAAGACGTCAAGTGTGAACACAGCCTTAGTAATTATAAAAGGGAGTATGTTTATGCACGCTTTCTAGGCGATAATTTGAAGAAAACACGTTTTGCTGCATTTAGGTAAGGCAATGGTTAGGCTATTTATTAATCGAACTGGCTGCCATGCCAAATCATGCATATGCTTGCCTATTCAAATTAATAGGCAAGTTTCTGAACATAACCACATCAATAACAAGAGCGTTTATGCTGAGATCATATGTAGGTTGTTGATAAGCAACACATATCTTTTTCATTACATTATATTTAAATGTGTTTTTATCACATCTAGCCTTACAATAATGTTCTTGCCTTTGACAGAAATAAACTCAAAATAATGATTGTATTTCCAGAAACAGAACACATACTTTTCTCTCTCCATGCTGAGTTTGTTTTCGGTGGTAGTACCCGCCTCGCAGGCACCTACCAGTCAAAGTAGGGATCAGGTAGATGAAGTCGCGTGTGCAAATACTTGAGACTTGCTTTGAAAAGAGCAACTTCTCCATTTTTAATCTAGATGATAAAACATGCATTCTGTCGGCAACAATGTAACGCAGCTGTTACGTATATAGTGGCCTGGGCTTAGAACTCTAATTACTCTAAATTACTACGTTACTAAAAAATAAATCAAATTACAGTAACGCCCTTCGGCATGTCCCATCGTGGTTGAAAAATAGTTTGTATCTAAATGCATTTTTAGGGAATGTTCTGTGTTACATATTTTTATGTCGTCCTACTACAACAATTTTTTGGGCAGGGATATGATTTTGCCGTCGGACCAATGTTTGCTGGGATACTACTTAATCATGAATAACATAATGTTTTTTTTTGTTTGTTTTTTATGTAAATAACATTCAGAAACTGCATTCACAAAATGTTCTTTCTCTCTGTAAACAAGTGTAAAATTTCAACATTATCATTTGTCTAAAGGATTGCAGTCTGTCGGGTAAAACAAGCACTTACTGATGCAGTTCACTCAATCTGATATGTTACTCCAACGGTTCTACTGCTAGCGGGATTTGTACATTTAGAGTCATGCTTTAACTAAGTTTAAAAGTGCAAAAGGAAAATATTTAGCAGCGCGTAAGTTTTACATCAAAAACTAGGCAAAGTTACTTGTGCACAGCTTGTGCAACCAGCCCCTGGCCTCTTGTAACTTACTGCTTTATTTGAACAGTCTATTTATATGCAAACCACTTTAACAAAACAATTATTTAATTATTTATTATTATAATCCATTTACAGGTCCAAAAATCTGAAAGCATTGTGATTTCATTGCTTGACTGATATGCATTTCATTGCATTGAACTTATAAACTATTGAGGCAATAGTTCACACGAAAATTTAAATTCTGTTATGAGTGTGAGTAAATGTTGTGGGTGAACTAACTATTCTTGTTTTTTGTCTCTACAGCACTTTAATGGAGCACATTCTGCATTTCTTCTCGTTTTCATGCCCATCCTCTTTCTTAATGAGGTAAATGCAGTGCTACTGTGGTGTTTTAATTATACTGATTCGGTTAAAAATGTCGCATCAGGAAGAATACCTCAGTAAAACATGTAAAACATTTTTGCTACATTATTTTAACTCTACGGTGAGCTTGAGCACCTTTAGTAAGCATCACAGTACGTCCCGTCTTGAGCAATATGATTTATTTATTTGTGCATTTTGTTGCAGGAGTGCCATTTTGCCCAACAGCGCATTTTATGTTAAATGGGAGCTTTTCCGGAGCCTGCTAGCTGTCGCTGTCAGCATCACTTCCTCATTGCTTTTTGCATTTCTACACTTCAGAATGGAACTGTGGATTGTTTGTTACGTACTTGGACTGTTTTGTTGGGTGGACATGTATCTCCGCATGCATGTAGCTTTCTATGCAGGCAATGAACTCAAAGTTGACACCTTGGAAACAGCATGTCATTATATCAAAACTGGGTTCTTTGTGGATTTCATTACTTGCTTTCCTTGGGAACTTGTGGGTTGGATTGTGATTTCACCATTCAGTGAGAATGGCTTTTATGCCAGTAATGAAGCGCTGCATATTTATGCATACTTGAGGATTCCACATGTTTTCCAGTTATATCGAATTCCCTTTGTATTTTCATTCTTGCAGGCTGACCTTGCTGCAGCAGTGAACATCATTTGTTTTTTGAAGTTGTCCTTGTATTGTACTCTTTTTGTGCACTTCAGCACATGTATTATCTTTGCAAGTGCATGCCCTTTAGCAGACATTCATGGAAACATCAGTGACTATTTATTACCAGTGATAAAGCACAACTGTACTCCATTGTCCTGGGTGACACACTTGGATACCTCAGTTGATATTGAATTTGGTACGTGTTGTTTGACAATTGAAACAAATTCATGTTTTATTCATAACGTTTTTCATATTTCTAGGGCCAGATTTACTAACAGCTTGCGCTAGCGTGAACCCTCGCTTGGCGTTAAAAAACTACTGTCGGGATTTACTAAAGACACGCATTGAGAAATTAGCACTGAAAAGGCGTGGACAGGGTTATTTTTGCGGCTGACCTTATTGCATATGTATTTGTAGGATTTTCCCTTTCAGGCGCAAAATATATGCGAGGAGAGTATTTAAATGAATCCTGAGGTGATTTACAAAGGTTTGCGCTCATAAATGTACTGGTGTTTGCGCCAATATTTACAGCCCAAAAAAAAGCATGTCTTAAACCAGACACTAACGGGTCATCATGGAAATGATCCGGCTGTATCTGTGTTCTTTAATTTGCGCGTCGTCAGTAGATTGTCCACTCGTATTGGCGCTTTTATGGGATTACGCTCTCACGCTAATTTGCCCTGTTAAGTAAATCTGGCCCCTAATAAATGAAAATAAATCTGTTGATTTAACATTGTTAAAAAAAAACACTGTTTGTTCTTTCAGAAAATGTTACTTTCCAGCAGCTGTATTTAATGAGCTTGTACTTTGTCACTGCAACAATATGCACTGTTGGATTTGGGGACATCCATCCATATGTAACTTCAACGGTAAGTATCATAGCAGTCAAATATTAGATGAATTTCACTAAGATGTGTAGGTGGCATTTCACCCCAAATGTAAAAGCAATCAATTAAAACATATATAGATGAATAATAAATAAATAATGATAATCATTTTGCTTTTTTTTTTTTTTTTTTTTAGAAAAATAAATCCCTCTTTTTCTGCCAGGTTTTGTAACATTCTGCCATATAGTAGATTGAGATAACTTGAGATCAGTGTTAGGCCAGCTACTCTGAAACTGTAGCTTTACAAGAGCAAGCTACTCGTAAATTAAAGTAGTTGTTACATTCAAGCTACCCTTCTGAAAAAGTAGTTGGCTACACTACAAGTTTTTATTTTTTATTTTTTACAATGACATTGTTACAAATAACTAAATAATTGTTAATGAAAAATGTTATTAAAATATTTAGGGTTTAAAACAACATAATGCAATGCAATTATGATTTCAAGTAGTATAGGGTGAATTCAGGTTGATTGCGACACTTTTTCCCAGTCATTTCAATGACAGAAATTGACAGAATCATTTGATATTGTAAACTATTCGATAAACACAATAATCAAATATAGCCTATATTTCAAACTGGCTGTCAAAGTGCAAAATTGCTACAAATGTAACATCAGTGCAAGAACAAAATGTATGCAACTTAAATGAAATACTTAAGAGTCAGGATTAGTCATGCAGGTTAAACTCACAGCACATGCAGTGATGGAGCACGCTGCATTTTGAACAGAACCGCTCTGAGACACCAGTCATGAGCTGCTCATGTGAACAGTATGCCTTGTTTCGTTTTAAAAGTCGACATTTTTAAGCTTACTATACACACATTTGTCATGTCTGTGAGGCAAATAGCCTATACACTGCGTTTCGGTTCATTTATGCAATGCAGGTGATCACACCGGCGCCTCCATGTCATGTCTGATATAGCCCATCTGCTTCTTATTTATTAAATCCAGGCAATTTGCTGATGAAACATTGATTAACATTAAGATACAATTTATACAAAACGAAATTCACTTTAAAGAAGGGCTTTCTACAAAACTTAATGAAGTGGTCAAAATCATTTCTGACCCACTCCAGGTCTTCTGACATACTGCGTATCTTATGATGTGTCCTTTCTTTCTCATGCTGTTACTTTTCATAATCAACATTGATGAAATAAAAAAAATTAAATTATAATATTTGATATAAATATGAAACAAAATAAAAAAATGTAATGGCTACAACAAGTAGGCTACAGTACAGAGAAATTTCATGTCAGAGCAGGATTTGAGCGAACGTTGTTTTACCGGTGAGTGTGAGCGGTTCATGAGTGGAGTGTTCACTTGGGCTGTGAGCGATTGAGTGGAGTGCGCTAGTATAGAGCGGAATATTGAGCTGAGCATCTGTCACACCGCTCAGCTTCACTCAGTACAGGCTTGTAACTCGTCAGAACCCAAAACGGAATGTAGCTTTTGAATATATACATGTATAGAGACTTTCTTTATGCAACTTTTTATGTGTTTTCAGAAAGTTCTCATGGCTTTCATCATGATTGCTGGGACACTGTTTTGTGGCTGGATATCAGGCACCGTCACTGCTATGCTGGCGAACGCAGATGCTATGAGAGGTGCTTATACAGAGAGAACCAAGAGCATGAAATTATTCTTGAAGGTATTCATTTTCACCTACAGTCTGTCTATTAGAGATACGCATTCAGATGTTTTGAAATACAGATTAAAGAAATACATTTTATTGACAACTAATGTATAATTTAATTAACCAAAAAGTAATATATCCTAAATTACTGTTATTATAATGTACTGTTTGAAAGTCTTTTTCAGGTTTTTTTTAGCTGTAACGGCAAAGCCTCATTTTCAGAAATCATTACTCCAATCTACTTAAAACAATGTGTGTTATATAATCTTTAAGAGATGCTTCTAAAATGTTTTTTTTTGATACTCAAGTAACTTTCTTATTATTAGCAAAGATGAAAATGATTGTGCTGCTTAATGAAGTCTAGAAACAGCAATGCAGTGTCTTTTTCAATCGCTTGCAAATCATTATTCATTTTCGAGTAGTATTTCCGCTTGAAAATGACTAAACAGAAACATATCCATGCTGCACAGGATTCTTTGATGAACAGAGATTCTGAATACAGTAATTATTTGAAAAGGAGTTCCATTTGTTTTTGGAATGGAAATAGTCGTCCATGTTATTTGTAACATTATAAATGTCTTTGGAGTAACTTTTGATCAATGTAATTCATTCTAGGCGAATTAAATTCTTCAAAACGATGTTACGGAATGTTAGTGTACTATATGTGTTGTATTAACTTATTTCCCCACCTTTTTTCAGAGCCACAAAGTAACTGGGGCTGTATATGAAAGAGTCATTGGATTTCAGATGTTCCACTGGATGCACACAAAAGGGTTTGATCAGGAGAAACTGTCTGAGTATTTGCCCTCTTCACTAGTCAGCGATATTTCAACAGTTCTTTATGCTGATTTTATAGCAAAGGTAAAATACTTTCTTGACTATCACTAATGTAACAATGACTGTAGAATGGCACATTCATTCTGTAAATGCATCATCTATTTTTCTAGATGTTTTGTCTTGATGTCCCGAGAAAGTCTGAGGCATGTCGTTTGTCTGATGTGGAAACCACAGCTGCAGCGAAACTCAGTGTAATGAATAACAACTTCATTTGCTTGATCTTGTGCATGTTTTGCTATTTTTACTTTTTGTTTTGTATTAAATACATGTTGAAATGGCTGAATATTTTAATGAGCTAAAACACTGACTTACAAGGTGTTGTTTGCAGGGGGCATTTTTTGAGATGATCTTACCAAAGGATTATCTGGAGCAATTAGAAATGGATGGATGCTTCATTCGCTTACTTGCCAAAAGTATTTCACAATGCCTGTACAGAGCCGGGGACGTCATATATAAGAAAGATGACATTGGATCAGAGGTTATTATTATTATTATTATTATTATTAATAATAATATTGCTATTTATGAAGGTTGTAAATGCAAATAGATTGGTAGGTATATCTACCCTGTTGAAAAAAACTGCATATGTTGGTTAGGTATGTTTTGAAGCATGGCAGTTGGTTTGAGCTGGTTTAAGCTGGTCCTGAGTCCTCGACCAGCACTTGACCATCTTAAACCAGCTCATGACCAGCTAAGGACCATCTTAAACCAGTTCAAACCATAGAAACCAAACTTATTTAAAAAAACAAAAAAAATAACACTTGAACTAACATCAGTGTGATAAAAATGACCTAAAATGACAGAAACCATCTTACGCAGAGAGGGCAGGGTTTATGACCTATACAGGGACCAACCACCTGGGGGGTGATCAAGACGCTTTGGCTTCACTTTTCAGGACTTGTGTGGCACACTTGGCTCAAACCAGCTGCCTTGCTTCAAAACATACCTAACCAGCATATGCTGGTGTTTTCAACAGGGCATAGAACCATAAAACTTTGATTTCTATATATAAATATACAAATAAAATTATGTTACAGTAGGTCTTTTTGAATGAATTTCTTTGCAAGTATTGTGACAAGGTAAAGGGAGCTTAAGGACTGGAATAGATATTAGACTTTTGATATTATTGTTATATTCTGTGGGTGACTCTCAGGCTCCAATTGCTCTCCAACATCTTTCCTAGATGTATTTCATCCAAAGGGGAGAAGTGGCGGTTTTATCAAATGACGAATCAGCAATTCGTTGCAGAATAAAACCTGGGCTGTATTTTGGTGAGAGAAGTGTGCTGTTTGAAGAACCAAGACCTGCCACATTAAGGTTAGCATTGCTATTATTTTTATTTATTTAGTTATTTATGTTGGTATGTTAGAAGTAATGAGGTGGGTTTATAGTGTCCTCCCATATCTTTAAGGTTTAAACAATGATGTATTCTAAGAGTAGATTTTGGTCAGATATACATGCAGTAGTTTGACATGTTTCTCAAAATAGTGCTTTCTTATAATTTTGCCAAATGGTGAATTGCTGAATTATGTTCTATACCGTCCGGTTGTGAGTAGTGATGGGGAGTCGACTCCAAAAGAGGAGTGGGGTGGACTCCAGCACAGGAATCGACTCTCTGTGTCGACTCTGTTGCTGTTTTCGAAACCGTTCACTTGTTTACTGGTTCTCTAATCCCTATACAGTGCATGGTAGTTATAACTATGTAAGCAACGAAATGAAGCGAGAAATTCGGACACTTCGGAGTTTAGTTTGTAATTATTAGTTACAGGATTTGTTTTTACAGGTTGGTTGAACTCAGTTATCATCAGTATTCTTAAATTATATCTTTCACTTTGACAAACCCAGTCATTGTAGAGGTTACCACATGAAGTACATTTTCTTGAACTGACTAAACATTTTTTTTTTTTTCAGTGTAGGGGTGTTCGATTCCAGGTTTTTTGGAGTCAACTTCAATTCCCACTATAGGAGTCGATGGAATCGACTCTTCAACTCAATTTACTTTACATCAAAATAAGACAAGATGGCAGTAGTTACACGCTTAATTAATTTTTTTGCTGACCAAAATCCTTAAAATCCTCTTATTAAATCCAAAATACTTATAAAACCACACTTTTAGCGTGACTGTCCAAATTTGTCCAATTTAGCGATGACTTGATGAGTAGTTACAGTCTGGTTGCTACCTAGCTGTTGCCAATACCTAATTTTACAGAGGGAAAAGTTGACTCTTATTCCAGCATATGCCTTTTGCAATTTCTACCATTCATAAGTTATATGAGAAGCTACACCATCTTAAGCCACCTGTTTAAACAGGCAAAAGAGGGAGTGTCATTTTAAGACTTAGAATCTTAGCTTTACAGGAAATATGACCAACTTTTTGACAACAGCTAATGTAGTAATGCACAAGAATGAAATGGCATGAAAAGAAAACAGTTACCATTTTACTTGAAAATGTGATCTGTAAAAGCATCATACGCAACAGATGGTCTTGTGTTATGAATAGTTGAAAAGGTCTTATCTAGCAGAAGAGAAGAAGCATACTTGTTTTAATTAGAGATCAAACTGCACTGAGTTTTTGTAGAAAAATGGCACACGCAAATGTATAACAGTATACACGTTAGGCTTTGCGCCATGTTTTAGTTCGTAAGTTCACGAAACATTAGTAAAGCGCAGTAATTTGCATATCAATATTTTAGGGCAGTTGATCTTGATCTTGATCAAACAAGCCTAAGCACAATATTATGTGATGCATAGACTTACGGGATCCGATCGTGCTGCAAAGATGAAACGTATTTTTGAAAAACGTTGGCTAGTCCACTGTTGAAGAGTAATTAGATGGTGAAATGAAATTACTTGGAGTTAACAAATGCTATCATGAGCTTTGTAATGTTTGGAGTGGATGTCATAACAGTTCATTCATAAAAAAACATAGGTCTTGTACCTTCGTGCTGTGTGTGGAAATACAACCCAGAAGACAGAACGCGGCAAGCGGCCCATAAGGTCTGTCATGGGTACCGGTTATGCATGAAACAATTCAAGTCATCGGGTAAAAATTCTTGGAAGAGACTGCGAGGAGCGACGGATCAATTGGCCAGTTCGCAAATCGAGGAAAAAGAGAGCTGGGGTTTATGTTCGTCTTCATTAAAAAGAGAACAGCTGAGCTGAGGTGCGTCTAGCCGAGGGCAGGAGGAGCAGGTTTTAATCGCCGCGCCTGAACAAATTCGCAGGAGGACGCCGAGGATGATGGGCTCAAATTCCCTTGTTATTTGCGGAAAGGGAACCAGAGGTAGAGGATCCTGGTGTAACTTGAAAACGGAAGAGTATTCTGTGGAACACTCTTCGTTGGAGGTAAAATGCTGCTGGAGCTCGATGTCGGGTTCAAAGGACCGGACCAAATGCTGGAAGAATTGTCGCTCGGATGACGCAGTGACTGCTGCTTATTCATTTGCCCCTGGAGGGCAAAACCGCCATAGAACTCCATTGAACTGCAGCACAAGCCTGTCAAATTTCCATCTTAAAACAAAAATATGTAAATAAGATGCACGTTTTGGGCACTTATGATCCACATACAGCACCTGCTGCAGTATTTCAATCACTAAAAACAGCAGGACGTTTTTAAAACGCTTAACGTGGAAAACACTATAGGGTTGCATCAATAAGGATTCAATTAAGCAAAGTTTAACGATAATCAAGGATTTGTTGATATGGGTTTTATTTTTAATCGAGTTGTTAATTATGCAGTAAAACTGTTATAGAGCTGATCGAGCAGAAGACAGATAATCCTTATTTCTGCAACCCACCCTTAAAGTGCTGTAATGGACTAAAACAGTGATATTAAAAGATAAAATTCAATTCGGACGCTTAACGAGAAACCTTGCGTTGCACTAATATTCTGTGTTCATCTGCTCTTCTGTACAAAGTATGCATCATCAATAAGGTGTATATTGAATTTGGTATTTTAATATCACTGTCTTACTGCATTAATACTGACTAAAAACCTGGTAAAAATGACTGGCGGGCAATGGAGGATAGCCTTGTAAAAACTATGAATATACGCTCATAATGAAGATTGACAGGACTGAACGTTTAGGCTCCTCCCAAACCTACGTTTGGAACTACATAAATAAGCTAGTCAGACACTAGCCTTAAGGAAATGTATAGCTTGATGTGTAGCTTATTGATTTTCCCCATTTGTTTTTCAGGGCTGCAACAAACTGTGAGCTGTACGTGTTATCGAAGAAAAGCCTTATTGAGATATTGAATCATTATCCTATCATTCTCAAGCAAGTGCTAAGAGCAGTTGACACAATAAAGGACCGGTTTCACAAAGAAGCTCATCCGATAAAGCCAGAAAGATCTTCAGCAGAGACTTTCCCTCGAGGTGGATGTAAGTTGTTTGAAATCCTTTTCAAAGTTAACTGCATTTAATTTATGTAAGATGGGCCAGTTGCATAAACATAGCCGCTAAGACTGTCTTAAGAACCAGTGACTACTAGCAAATAGTCAGGTCTAATCAGTCTCACTTTTTGGATTCAAAATAGACCAATCTACCAAAAAAATTACGACAAGTCTTGAAGAAAAAAAATGTAGAGGATTAACTCAAAACTAATCTTGGGGAATCTTACTTGTCTATGGATCATCACTGCAAGCACACTGGTTACCACTCTTTCCCATTTGGCAATTGGGAAAAAAAGAGTCTCTAAAAATTTGCCAATATATAAAACAATCAAAAGGAGCAGAAGCATCACTTAAAAGAAAATATAATATGCTTGTATGTGCATGTTTGTGCGAGTATTGTCTTTTCATTGTGTTAGGTGTATTGTGTCAGTTTTCTCAGTGTGGGCACTTCTTTTATCCATGTCTGCACTCCATAGACCAGAGCTGGGCAGCACGGCCCTGAAGGAGCACTGTACTGCAGAGTTTACTGTAGCTTCCTGATCAAACACACCTGAACCAGCTAACCAAGGTATTGGGGATAACTGAAAAATTACAGGTAGGTATGTTTAATTAGGGTTGGAGCTGAACTGCAGTACAGTGGACTTCGAGGGCCAGAGCTGCCTACTCCTGCAATAGACGATCAAAATTTGCTGTATTTTCAACGATATAAAACACGAAACAGGCAAACAAAAGTACAATCACAGGCATTTATTTGTAAAAAAAAACCTGACCAAAAAGCAGTACAAAATATTACAAATAACTCATGTTGCATTCCAAGTCTTCTGAAGCTAAACAATATCTTTATCTTAAGAACAGAGTGGATCTTAATGTTTTAATCGCTGAAAATAATCCCGCTCTGTGAGCGCACAGTCATATCTCATTCAAAGGATACTCTTTAGCATGACACAATTGGTCACGAGACACAACAGCCAATGCTATTTCACAATCAAAGCCCTTAAAAATGTCTTAAATTGGAGCAGAAAGTCCAATATCATGGCATTAAATTAGGGCCCTATGATTTCTGTGATGCATAAAACGTGGCCTGAATTGCAGAATCCATTCATAAAAATTGAATTTACTGTATAATACAGAATACTATACATGTATACATGCTATACATGTCACGTTTTCAGGTTTTGGATGAATAAATCAAAAGTAGGTCAGAACACTTAAAGGGACAGTTCACCCAAAAAATAAAATTCTGTCATCATTTACTCACCCTAATGTTGTTCCAAACCCGTAGGACTTGCGTTCATCATATAAAGTGATCGAGTCTTCAATAATTTGGACTGAACCGTTTGATTCTTACGGATTAGTTTTATTATCTCTTTTTGAAGCATCAAAGTGGAAGTTGCTTAGACTGTCAATGGAGGGACAGAAATCTTTCCCATTTCATTAAACATATCTTCATTTGTGTTCCAAAGATGAATGAACGTCAGCAAAAAATTTAATTTAACCATTAAAGCGGAGTCAAAACAGAATAAACTATAAAAATAAAAACATAAAACAGATTTCTTAGGGCCCTGAATTTAATTGCAATTAAATTGCATGCACTGCAAAAATTCTTTCTTCTTCCTCTGGATTTTTGTTTTGCAGTTCAAATTCAAAACATCCTTAAATCAAGATACATTTACTTGACAATGAAGTCTTGTTTTCTGAGAAATTTAACAGATGTATGCTTTAACAAGAATAAATATCTGTCATTGGCTATGAAAATTATTTACATTTAAATTGTTGATTTTTATGAACACATTGGCAAATATTTGTTCTTGTTTTAATCATAAAATCAAGATCACAAGATTGTTTTGTAAAATGAATGAAAAAGTTATGGAGATCTGTTGGAAACTGTATTTTCAAACTTTGAAGTGTCACTAATACAACTCATTGTGTGCTTAGACGTTTACATTTAGAGAACATATTGCCGTGTCAAAATTTTCTTTAATTGGTCTTAAAAAGGTCTTAAATTTACCTTCATAAAACCTGCAGAAACCCTGGACAAACGGAATTGGTCATGAGACATAAGTGAGCCAATGCTATTTCACAATGCTGTATGATATAATATCAAAGTCAAAGTCAGCTTTATTGTCAATTCTGCCATACGTACAGTACATACATACAGAGAATTGAAATTCTATGACTCTCAGACCCTAGGTGCCTAACAACAACAAAACAATAACAATAACAACAAACGTTTAACAGTAACAACAACAGAGGAAAGATTAAAAAAAGATGGATAAAGTGAATTATAGAGGTAAAGTGGCGATGGCAAATAGTGCAAACAATAGTAACAATAGTGCAATTTCAGATTTAAGTCAGTGCAGGTATAAAATAAAATTATAAGAGTGTGTGCAAAAAAAAAGAGTCTGTAAGAGGGGAGACCAATTCCTCAGAGAGACAATATATGAGGTAGATGAAGGGAGGGGAACGGGGGAAGGGGATTCCCAGATCAGATGAGGGGAGGGTCGGGAGGGAGTTCAATGCCCTGACAGCTTGGGGAATGAAGCTGTCCTTCAGTCTGCTGGTCCTTGCTTGGAGACTGCGAAGCCTCCTCCCTGATGGCAGCAGACTGAAGAGGCTGTGCGATGGGTGGGTGGGGTCTCTTGCAATGATGAGGGCTTTGCGGGAGAGGCGGGAGTTATAAATGTCCTGGAGGGGTGGGAGAGAGACACCAACGATCTTCTCAGCTGCTCTCACTGTGCGCTGAAGTGCTTTACGGCAGGATGCGTTGCAGGCGCCGTACCACACAGTGATGCAGCTGGTCAGAATGCTCTCGATGGTGCCTCTGTAGAAGGTGCGCATGATGGGGGCTAGGGCTCCGGCTCTTCTCAGCTTGCGGAGAAAGTAGAGTCGCTGCTGTGCTTTCTTGGTCAGTGCTGTGGAGTTGGCGGTCCAGGAGAGGTCCTCTGTGATATGCACACCCAGGAATTTGGTGCTCCTCACCCTTTCCACGGTCACACCGTTGATGGTCAGAGGAGCGTGCTGGGTGTGCATTCTCCTGAAGTCAACAACAATCTCCTTCGTCTTCTCCACGTTCAGAGAGAGATTGTTGTCGCCACACCACCTGGCCAGGCGGCTCACCTCGCTCCTGAAGTTCGTCTCATCATCGTTGCTAATGAGACCAACTACGGTCGTGTCGTCCGCAAACTTGATGAAGAGATTGCTGTTGTGTATGGGTGTGCAGTCATGTGTCAGCAGAGTGAAAAGGAGGGGGCTCAACACACATCCCTGAGGGGCTCCAGTGTTCATGATGATGGAGTTGGATGAGTTACTGCCGACCCGAACTGCCTGAGGTCTTCACGTCAGGAAGTCCAGCAACCAGTTGCACATCGATGTGTTGAGTCCCAGCTGTGACAGTTTTTGAGTGAGCTGTAGAGGGATGATTGTATTGAATGCTGAACTAAAGCCTATGAACAGCATTCTGACATAAGTGTCTTTATTTTCCAGGTGAGTGAGTGCTGAATGGACGGTGGTGGCGATGGCGTCATCGGTCGAGCGTTTTGACCGATATGCAAATTGGTAGGGGTCCAGGGAGGGGGGGAGGACAGACTTAATGTGGTGCATGACTAGCCGCTCAAAGCACTTCATAAGGATGGGGGTAAGTGCGACTGGACGGTAGTCGTTGAAGCAGGATGGAGATGATTTCTTAGGGACTGGAATGATGGTGGTTGCTTTGAAGCATGTGGGGACGACAGCTTGACTCAGTGAGATGTTGAAGATGTCTGTGAAGACATCAGTGAGTTCCTCTGCACAGTCTCTCAATACACGTCCAGGAATGTTGTCAGGACCTGGAGCTTTGCGTGCGTTGAACCTGCTGAGGGATCTTCTCACGCTGTCCCTGGGCAGTGACAACATCAGGTCATCGGGAGGAGGAGGTGACTTCTGTGCAGTGGTGCTGTTGTGAGCTTCAAAGCGAGCAAAGAAAGTGTTCAGCTCATTCAGCAGGGGGGTGGAGCTGTCACATGTCCGTGCAGGGGGCTTATAATATACCCTGAATACCCTGCCACAGGCTCCTTGTGTCTCTGCTGTCGCTGAAACGATGGGCTATCCTCCTGGAGTACTGTCTCTTAGGATGTACATATGATGTAATGCTTCTTCCGGTGGCAATTTCTGAAAATGTGCATAGATAGGATGTACGGCGAATGGAGACGGCGATCTCTTTTGAGTCTGTTCTACACACAAATCAACCGTTTGGACACTTGGAATAAATATTGCATGTAGTCGTATCTGCCTGTTATATCCTGTGTTTTATATCATATGATACACAAATGGGTAGGTTTAGGGGTGGGGTTGGGTTACGTGTTCAGACGTGTCTAAAGTGTGTAAATAAAATAATAAATGTACATAAAAATATGCTGGCCTTTTAAATTGAGAATCACAACCCAACATTTCATGATGGCAAAATGATCATGACAAATCCCATGTCCAACGCTTCTGTGTATGACGCCAAATGTTTCTCATTGAAAGCGATGAAGTTCCCTGTTCATCGATACCGTGACATTTAATCTTAACTGTGGCACTTTGGGAGTGAGAATGGGTTGTATGGTGCCATGGTAAAAAACTGAGTAAACACAAAAAGGAGGTCGATCTCTTTGCTTTAATGATTGAAGAATACTACTAACAAAGACCAAGGAGCACCCGGTGTTCAGCGATGACTTTTCTGTAACAACCCAGTATTAAATAAAAAACAAAAGGCATTTTGTTAGGATCCTTCCTTTTTTTTTTTATGGATAAACATCTTCTACGAGTTCTACAAGGGGTATCACGTTATCGATTTGTGTTTTATGTCAAGTCAGCGTAAAACAGAAGATGATTGAGATTTTTCTTCCTTATTGTATTGTGACGTATATCCAAGTGAAACGGCTTCTGGAATGAGGAAAAATGTATGTTAAGACTGGATTTCATCCTCAGGAATTAATTGGATTGTAGTAAGGTGGCCATTGCTAACTAAATTGAGGCAGATTTGAATGCCAGTTTGCAGTCGGTTGTGGAGGATATTTAGTCCTACCCTCCAACAGGACATTCATGATGAAGAGAACAGATGCTAACGCATTTGATTTAAGATTACAAGGACATGATTATTGTGATCACAGTTAAATAATTTATAATAAACACTGAAACATTCTGTAAAAAATTATCCATTTTTATTTCATGGTGACATACAAGAAATATTTTACGATTCCTGAAATTGGTCTCAGATAGCGAAATCACACCTACAATTCTTATTCGTCTGCCACCTTTCTCTTGACTGCATTTTCATCTGATGAACACAATATGTAATATGATGTTTATATCTCTTACAGGTGCACAAATCTATCGGGATAACATGGCTGAGAAGGAGCACAGAGCTAAACTCCGTTTACGTCCTTTGGGCATTAGACTGTGCTCATCAGTCTCATCAACGCTCATCCAGTTTTTCTGGAAGATTTTCAACAGCATAAGAAGTGTACACAACAAAACCATTGGTCCTGAGAACAGTCTTCGAGTGCTCTATCAGTACATGTCCTGTCTGCTGATCACAGTTTTTTTCTGGGCAATAACATTCATGGTGTGTATCTTTTGTGCAATTTAGCAGTTCTCTTCGTTAGAAGCAATGCAATGAAATTCATATATTTTAAAATGTGACAAAGTGCAACTGCCTTTTTTTAACCCGCTTTGTATTGTTACAATGTCAGTAGTATATGTATATGAACCATGTTTACTCGTACACTTGTGATCCGATCGACCAAAACGCATCTTAGTACCAGGTGTAAACAGGGCCTAAAAGAGAGAACCTTATTCAAAACTCTTCAAACGTTTTTGCATTTGTGTTTATTTCAGATATATTACTTAAGACAGTTAGGCTGTCTGTCGCACAATCCCTTACTCCAAAGGATTTGCTTAGTTAAGTACTGGCACAAAAACAAACTCTAAAAAGGCTCTCTGTTCTCTCTCTTTCAGCCCACTGTGTATGATGTGAACTGGTATTTGTTGTTGCTCACACTAGTTGTTGAGCTCCTTCAGCTATGTGAGGTGAGCTAAAGATTATCCCTGATTTACATTTAACTTAATATTATTTCCCAAACGTTACATATAATTACATTATAGCTAATGTAGTGTAAGGATGTTGACCTTATTCAACTTAATTCTTCCCACCTTTTTCCCCAGATCGTCCTGAAATTTCACTTTTCTTATTATGATGAAAGTGGAACAAATATTTCAGATTACAGAGCAACGTCCAATAACTACATGACGAGAAAATTGGGATATGTCTTTGATCTGGCCTGCTCATTTCCATATGGCCTTCTAGTTAGGCACTATATGAAAAAGGAGCCAGCAAATTTCCTGCCTATGATTATTTATATCCGGATCGCTCACTTGCCACGCATTATTTCACTATTAGTGTTTATGTGGAAAGAAGAACAATCGATAACATCCAAGTATGTGTTTTAGTGATATTTGTCTTTTTATTTTTACTTGCATTTCCTAAAATCCATTGGTCCTACTTTTTTAAGTGTCTTTAACTACTGTGTACTAACATTTAAACTAATCATTTAATACAATCCACTTATTATGTACAGGCATGTTTTTACATTGTACTTATATTTGAAAAATTAATTCCCTTACACTTTAACTCACCCTTAAACCAAACCACCAAACCTGTCCTAACCTTACACATATTTCACCTCAGTAGCAGCACAAGTGTTTCACAACACAACATGAACACAATAAGTAAATTGTACTTATTTTGATGTAAGTACATGTATTAGTTAAGGACACCTAATATAAAGTGTGATAAATCTATGCATTTAAAATATTGCATACCCTTTTTTCCTTGTTTTTGTGTTTTCAGTGTTCTGTGCATTAGGATGATCAAGTACTTCGTACACTCAGTCCTCTTTGTCCACTGTGCGGCAGTGCTCTGCATTTCTTTTGTTGAAAGTCATGGAGTAATGTCATGGATTGCCAAAACAGGTGAGGAAATAAAAAAACAGGACAATTTAAAGGAGTCATAGCATGAGACATTAAAATGAATCCCCTTGATCTTTTGAAATGACATTTGAAATAATGTTATAAGAATATACTGCAACTTTCAGAACATCCGTTTGTTTTATTTCAATCTTATCTTACTAGTTTTTGCATCATAAAAAAAAAAAAAAATTCCGGCATTAAATTAATAAAACCTTGACTAACATCATAAACGGACACCAGTCAAAAAAATGAACAAATAAAAGGATGAAAAAATCATGAACTGAGGTATCTGGTATCAGCATCATAAACGGTTCCTAAGTTCTTCCCACTTATATCATTTTTTTTTTATTATCATCATGTGACTTGTTTTTCTGTGCACTGGAAGACTTGGGGGCCTATTTTAACGATCTGAGAACATGGCGCAGGTGCACTGCCTAATGCGTGTCTGAATCCACTGTTCACGGTCGGCACGCCAAACACATGGTGTAAAAGGGTTGTCCCTAGCCTCTTAATGAGTCATGGGTGTGTTTTGGCCGTAACGTTCAATAAACCAATCAGAGTCTCATCTCCCATTCCCTTTAAAAGCCAGTTGTGCTTGCACCATGACGGATTCACTATTTGCATGTGAGCAGAAAGACTGAACGCTTCTCCAGAGAGGAATCCTTTTATTTGTAATATTTAAGTGTGTGTGTGTGTGCTGCTGCGCATCATGTGTGTGTAATAATCAGAGTGTATGCGCATTGTGCACCCGCCTATAGGCTCATATTACTAACACGCCCTTTAAATAACACAAAAAATACTGCTCTATTGACTTTAGAGCAGGTTTTTGTTGGTCAATGGCGCAGTCGTTTTCAATTCCTCAAAATAGCAACGTGCCAACAATGCTCCTGAACACACCTGGTTTTCAGACCAGACGCCCATGGGCGAACAGATGCGCTAATGCATTTTAAATAACGTGGCGCTGGACGTGAAAATGATAACTGCGCTGGGCTGTTATGCATTTGGCAGACGCACATTATTTTTATTATCATTAATAATGACAGTAAATACAAAGAAACAATTTGTAATATTAACTCATGCTATTTATTCATGAAATAAAAAATTACTGTCAGGACAGATCATAAAACTAAGTGATTATAACTTTTATATTTAAATTTAAAACCTGTAAATTATCTAAAAAAAGATTTGATTTAAAAAAACATTTAATAAAATGAACAGCAAAGTAGATAGTTATCACTGTCAATTGGCTTCAATCGCGCATTTAAATACAATCCAGAAACTTTGCAATGTGTAGTTAGCAGTATGAAAAATGTATATTATAATACAGACAGAGAGCAAAGATCACTGCCATTATAATCACTGAAGCTGTCAATTACAACGTGAGGTATGCAAAGCTACACTCTGAAAACTAAATGTCTTATTGACATTGTGCTTATACAAACCCGATTCCAAAAAAGTTGGGACACTGTACAAATTGTGAATGAAAAAGGAATGCAATAATTTACAAATCTCATAAACTTATATTTTATTCACAATAGAATATAGATAACATATCAAATGTTGAAAGTGAGACATTTTGAAATGTCATGCCAAATATTGGCTCATTTTGGATTTCATGAGAGCTACACATTCCAAAAAAGTTGGGACAGGGAGCAATAAGAGGCCAGAAAAGATAAATGTACATATAAGGAACAGCTGGAGGACCAATTTGCAACTTATTAGGTCAATTGGCAACATGATTGGGTATAAAAAGAGCCTCTCAGAGTGGCAGTGTCTCTCAGAAGTCAAGATGGGCAGAGGATCATCAATTCCCCCAATGCTGCGGCCAAAAATACTGGAGCAATATCAGAAAGGAGTTTCTCAGAGAAACACTGCAAAGAGTTTGAAGTTATCATCATCTACAGTGCATAATATCATCCAAAGATTCAGAGAATCTGGAACAATCTCTGTGCGTAAGGGTCAAGGCTGGAAAACCATACTGGATGCCCGTGATCTTCGGCCCTTAGACGGCACTGCATCACATACAGGAATGCTACTGTAATGGAAATCACAACATGGGCTCAGGAATACTTCCAGAAAACATTGTCGGTGAACACAATCCACCGTGCCATTCGCCGTTGCCGGCTAAAACTCTATAGGTCAAAAAAGAAGCCATATCTAAACATGATCCAGAAGCGCAGGCGTTTTCTCTGGGCCAAGGCTCATTTAAAATGGACTGTGGCAAAGTGGGAAACTGTTCTGTGGTCAGACCAATCAAAATGTGAAGTTCTTTTTGGAAAACTGGGACGCCATGTCATCCGGACTAAAGAGGACAAGGACAACCCAAGTTGTTCTCAGCACTCAGTTCAGAAGCCTGCATCTCTGAATTTTTTTTTTTTTTTTTTATCTGCATACTATTATTTTTTTACCACTATGTGTGTGTAAAGGGAAAACATTATACCATATAAGACCTAACATTGATTTCTCACTAACAGAAGCAAGAATAGGTTATAGTTTCGTGCTCACTGGCAACCCAAACAGACCCATAAGTGTAGCTGTCTGTTTTTAGATAAATTATATTCCACCTAAAATATTGTTTACTCAATGACCAGTCGTTGTTAGTTAAATAGCTCTATTTTGCAAGTCAAACGGGCAAACTAATAGAGAGATTTGTCTACTAGGTGGTGCTTCAGATTAACATTCATCATAGGAGATGCTTCCTCAGGTTCGACATTAAAACCTTAGCATTTTATATAGTTAAAACGATAGCATTTTAATAGCTGGCAAACACATTTTGCACTGAACTGTTATATTTGCACCCTTTTCTAATTAATGGATTAAATGATTTTTAAATTTCCAGCACTGGAAGGCATTTTTATCACTAGCCATGGTGGCAACTTTCAGACAGGTTGTAGCCGAAAGCTTTCAGCACCAATGTGGATTGATTGGTAGACGTGGTGCGCTGAAGATTCAAACAGGAGAGCCAATCAAAAGCATCAGAATAGCATCGCTTTACCACAAAACAGGCAAAGCAACAAATTAATATTATTCAGAAAATATTCAGATGTAACCCCCTTAGTAATCGTTGACATTTTCATAAGTAACTGCAATTTAATTTTTTTAAAATGTCTCAGTAACTAACGGATTACAGTTATATTTATTTTGTAATTAAATTAAGGAACTCCATAACATGTGACTAGTTACTCCCCAATACTGCGTATATGTAATATCACTGCGTAAATGTGACGTCATTGAGTGATTACATAAACGATCTGTTGAATTGTTTTATTGAATCGGTTCATTGAAATGAACTGTCCGAAAGAATCAGTTTTTCACAAGAGAATCGGACTTCCCATGGTCCACCAGCTAGACCAGAACTATACCAGTTTAAACCAGCCTGGACCAACATGAAATTCTGGTTTATGCTGTATTTTTCAGCAGGGCTATTTTTTTCTCCTTTGCAGAGATCTATGACTTCACTGAAATGTATAGATATGCTACGTACTGGATATTACAAAGTTACACAACAACAGGATATGGTGATATAAAGGCAACCGACTTTGGAGAAGTGATGACATGTGTTATGCTGATGATTCTGGCTAAAATTCAAGTGGTTTATAAAATTGGACTTCTCGTCGCTACACAAACAAACAATAGATCACGGCAGGAAGCCTTTGAGGAAAAACTGCAGGTAATTGTAAACATTGCATCTTAGTTAACGTGTGCATGACATTGTAAAGTGTTTCGTCACTTGTATTTTTTAAGTATTAGTTATTATAAGTATTATAAGTATTTTTTACTCTAATTATGATTTATTTCCGAATAACCTTCCAGACTGTACAGGAGTACATGAAGCATGAGAGAATCCCATCTGCATTACAAAAACGGGTGATGCAGTTCTACTGTTATCGGTGGAATCGCAACAGAGCGACATGCACAGAGTTTCTGTTCAAAAGCATCCCCCGCTCTTTGAAAGTGGAGGTTGTGTCGAGGTAAGCAAGCCTAAGGCCGTGTATCCACTAAAGCATTTTTAGCCACCTGAAAAAGTCTAGCTGTGGGCGCTTAAGAGCGCTTTGGCAGTGCAGCATTGTTTTGTTTGTTTGTTTTTTCAGTTGAGACTCTTTGCTTGCTATGATTAGTATCCGTTGCTATATTGTATCCGTTAGTTTTCTTATTCTGCTTCCCGAATGGGAGTCTATGGCAGCCTTATGTACGGAAAAAATTAACTGAACCGAAGGACCATTATGATCATTTTTGAATAACATACTGTTTTTCTATTCAAAGTTTCATTATTGCTATTTTGATTCTGATTTAGAATCTGCACGCAGCATTTCAAGAGGAACAAGTTATTCTCCCACTTTACAGAGCCTGTCCTGAGGGAACTTTCCACAAGGATCCTCTTCCAATGTTTCCCTGCTGGTGAGCATTTGATAAATCTTTGATTAAGTCTATAAGTGGAAGAGAAATTGGCCTCGAGCTTACAACATTATTGAACTATTGTTGCATATTGATCTTTTTCTTTGTTTTTTAAAGGGGAATACATTTACAGAAATGGAGACATTTGTATTGGGATGTATATGGTACTTATTGGCAAGGTTAATCTGTGCCTGGACTCGAGGGCTAAAATCACTTCTCAGCATCTCTCTGTTGGAGCAACTTTTGGTGAACACGCTTTACTGCAAAATACACACACTGACACCGCCATAGCCGCAAACTATGTGGATGTTGCCGTACTCTCCAAAGACTCTTTGAAAGGTCTGGGTCTCTTATATCCAGCCGCGTTGAGGAGTTTGCTAAATAAAGCATCGGATGTTCTACATCCGTAGGATACTTGTCATGCTTCTGCACTGTGACGACCGTTTTCTCTTTCACTATCCGTACCTGACACTGGATTTTCTACTACTGTCCAATTACCATTCCTAGATCCCACCTTACCCCAATCAAACATTTCTCCTTCCATATTAAATTTGTAATGTAATATTAATATTAATGTGTATATAGTGATGTTTGTTCTATTTGTCTAAATTATAAAATAAAAATCTTCAAACTTGCATACCATCACTTTGTGCTGACAGTTTATTCTCCAGTGTATTCTACTCTGGGAAAATACATATATTTACTTATTTTATATGTGTGTCAGTCGTTTCTGTTCAGTTTCCGTTATCATGGACATTCAGGTTGTCTTCACATGTCACATGCCTTCCTTTGCAATGCCTGCCACTTCATTATGAGTTCATTCTGTTCAGCTGTGTTGCCTTGTTTGTGTTCCTATACAAGTTCTTCCTTTTCGGTCACTCCTTGTCCTTTCATCGTCTACACTACAGTGGTTACTAATATGATACAGAATTACTTATTAAAGTGCTGTATGTCTCAGAGGTCACTTCGCTCAAATGATCAGATATGTCTTCCCCTATCTCATCTGAAATGTAATGGTGGTCTGGGGCCGTATTCACAAAACATCTAAAGGCTAAAAGTAGCTCCTAACTTGCCGATTTAAGAGAAACTCTTACAAATAATGGGCGTGTCAATCCTACTTTTAGGACTCCTACATTTTTGCTCTAAGAGTATTTCACAAAGCATTTAGCGCTAAAACTAGCTCCTAAATCTGTGAAACGTTAGGAGTAGTCAAGAGGACTCATAAGTCACGAGGACCAAATCACAAACAATCCTAATGGCTGTTGCAGACCTTTCTCCCCTTTCTCTCTTCCACTTCCTGTCCACTCACTGTCCCATCATAATAAAAAGCAAAAATGCCAATAATAACATTTATTTATTAAATAGGTAAACAAATAAATAAAAAAATAAATAATGTCTCGCACTTACAAATAATCGGATAGAGCAAAAGAGTAAAATAAGCCTATTTATCATGCTGTCCGAGGGGATCGAGGGCTCCGAGCTCAGAATTTAGCCCAAACCCAGAGTTCTCCCCCGAATCCCTGGCTAGGCCGAGAGTGAGTCGTCGGGGTGGTGGAGGGATGCAGAAGCTGTGGAGGTAACTAAGTGAGTCGGCCGTGTATACTGTATGGCTCCTCTCGAGCTGATTAGATAGTGCTCCTCCCAAACTTTATTTCTAAAACATCATTTGTCGCTTGAATTCTGCAATCTGAGAATTAGCTGAACATATACTTGTTTAAATAGTGACAGTGTCACTAAGTCTTAGCCTACTTTAGAAAAAAATTATGTGAATATGGCAACATAAGTTCTACAGTATTTCTATCACTGACAGAGACCTCTCCCCTATCAGCCAATCACTGTGGGCATAGTTAGTAAGTTTGATGACATCATCCATTGCAACGCGGTCAACCCCGCCCTTACTCTTAGCTTAAGCCTTCTCTCTGATCCTTAGTAGCTATTTAGGAAAACTCTTAGTGCTAAGATAAAATGTTTTGTGGATACGGCCTCAGGATTCTTAAAGCTTCTAAGAATCCTCTCAGAAATCTAATTTAACTTAAAAACTTCTATGTAGGAGTCTTAGCTTAAGAATGACTCAGGACCGAAAAAACGTTTATCTTAGTGAGGAGGTGGGGCTGACCCCATTGCTACGTATGACACAGTCTTTTGAAGACTGATTGGTTGGTTGTCCAAGGAGGAGAAAAAGAGCGCTTTTAAGTATAGTGTGTATCATAAGCCTTCACTTTAAATGACAGCGTCATTTTTCCTGTTTTACCATTCTCTCTCTCACTCACACATTATTTATATATATATATATATATATATTTATATTCCTCATTTTTATTTACCATGCTGTTAATGTTGTACTTAATGTATTTGATAGGAAATGAACAGCGACATAATAAGGTTCTGAAATTGCTGTAACTGTGTGATCACTTTGCTTATAGAAGGTTGTGAAAGACCCAAATCATCACGGCTGCATAGTTGCACTTTTCCAGTTGCCAAACATGTTAATGTAGGGTTTACTTCCATTTGTGGTGTTATAACATTTCTGCGCCGTGTCGGAGATGTTAGCGTGTCTCTAATAAGATCAGTCACAAACATGATCCCTGTCCGATCTAATGTGTAGTGTCTTATTGATTCACTCATGCATTGTGTGCAACACATTTCTTCTCCCTCTTTGAGTTTCGTCCATTTTCTCCACTGCTAAAGAAACTCTTAAGCCTCTTAAAAGTCCTTGTCCATACTAACAATTTTGGACCTTAAGACCTCTTTTAAGGGTTAAGATGCTTTCTGAATTACTTTTTTCTTTACTAGGATTTTGTCTTTAGTTTTAATAGTTTCTAAGAATGTTCTTTGTTTCATGAATACAGGCCCAGGCCTTTTCTGTAGCAGCATCAAGGCTCTGAAATGAGCCTCCTCAATATCACCTACATTAAGAAATGAAGTTGAGTTGAGTGAAAGAAAGAAACTAGTGTATGTTTAGTACAGTAGAGTTGAATTTTGGGAACAGATTTCTCAAGGTGGCCAATCTTGTGAATTCCCAGGGATTGCTTATCTCAAAATTGTCATAATTAAAAACTGTTTTGAATACTAAGGGTGGCCTTTGCAGTATTTCTATCACTAAAATATTTTACATCAGGACTGGTGTACACAAAAGTCTTTTTAATTGGAACCTGGTCAGTTCCCCATCTTTCAGTGAAAAAACATTGCTCTCTTAGAATCAGAAAGAGTCAGAAAAACTGGTGAATGGATTTTCAAAACTCTGCATAAAAAGTTTAGAGAAGGAGTCTGGAGCGATCAGACTATGACATTAGAAGCACTGCTTCCCTTCTGTTTTGCAATAACTGGCCCACTTTCATCCGAAATGAATCCGAAAGAGGTTCTTGGACTGATGGCCCAGACTGTACTGTAAACTGATCAATACCCAACGATTTATTACAATGAAAGCACAAAACATGCATTTAGAAAGTGTGCATCGCCGTGCCCCTCGCTTTATGGTGAAGATGAAAACTTTTCAAAAACTGAACTAGGAACATGAATATTGTCCAAATGTTTGTAAAACTTGAGCCAGAAAACAAGCTTTCAGCAGCCGTGCTGAACACAAACAAGTCTACTCTTTAGAGTTGGGATAGAAGCCATGTTCAAACTTCAAATGTGATATTAGTGAATGAGCATCTGCATGCAACCCTTCACATCTAACACAGAGAAACACCCCTTACTAGACACCCCCCGTTTTGGCATTGGGGCATAAATGACATACCCAAAATAAAAAGGTTGCTGCTCAGAAGTCATTCTGGATAGACACATAATCAGCATATATTTATAAAACTGACACTTGAGAGTTTACAGTTCGAGACTCAAATTACGGAGACTGTTATTAATATGGAGATATACACCAATCAGGCATAACATTATGACGTGACTTGACGTGACGTGAATAACACTGATTATCTCTTCCTCACGGCAACTGTTAGTGGATGGGTTATATTAGGTAGCAAGTGAACATTTTGTACTTCAAAATGAAACATTTTGAACAATTTATACTTAATAGAAGTAATCAGCCTTTAGAAAACTGGGCAAGTGTAAGAATTTGAGCGAGTTTGACAATGGCCAAATTGTGATGGCTAGACGACTGGGTCAGAGCATCTCCAAAACTGCAGCTCTTGTGTGGTGTTCCCGGTCTGCAGTGGTCAGTATCTATCAAAAGTGGTCTAAGAAGGGAACAGTGGTTAACCAGCGACAGAGTCATGGGTGGCCAAGGCTCATTGATGCATGTGTGTGGAGTGAAGGCTGGCCCGTGTGGTCTGATCAAACAGACGAGCTACTGTAGCTCAAATTACTCAAGAAGTTAATGCTGGTTCTGATAGAAAGGTGCATCACAGTTTGTTGCGTATGGGGCGGGATAGCCACAGACCAGTCAAGGTGCCCATGCTGACCCCTGTCCACCACCGAAAGTGCCAACAGCAGGCACGTGCGCATCAGAACTGGACCACGGAGCAATGGAAGAAGGTGGCCTGGTCTGACGAATCATGTTTTCTTTTACATCACGTGGATGGCCGTGTGTGTCACTTACATGGGGAACTCATGGCACCAGGATGCACTATGGGAAGAAGGCAATCCGGTGGAGGCAGTGTGATGCTTTGGGCAGCCATCCATGTGGATGTTACTTTGACACACACCGCCTACCAAAGCATTGTTGCAGACCATGTACACCCTTTCATGGCTGTGGCCTCTTTCAGCAGGATAATGCGCCCTGCCACAAAGCAAAACTGGTTCAGGAATGGTTTGAGGAGCACAACAACGAGTTTGAGGTGTTGACTTGGCCTCCAAATTGCCCAGATCTCAATCCAATCGAGCATCTGTGGGATGTGCTGAACAAACAAGTCCGATCCATGGAGGCCCACCTCGCAACTTAAAGGACTTAAAAGATCTGCTGCTAACATCTTGCTGCCAGATACCACAGCACACCTTCAGGGGTCTAGTGGAGTCCATGCCTGGGTCAGGGCTGTTTTGGCAGCAAAAGGGGGGCCAACACTATATTAGGAAGGTCATAATGTTATGTCTGATCGGTAATCATATGCATATGTAAAATAACGCGATCATCAACATTAAAAAGCATATGAATCAAAACTGCCTAATGTTTCTGAATGAACTGTCAACCCAGGATGAGCTACAGGACTGTGAAGCTTTGAGGGTGTTGATGGACTCGATCTACTCCATCTGTGTTTTGATAATCTGATCTGTAGTCTTTGACAAAAACATGATTTTCCCTTTTTCCTTTTGCTCAAAATGTTGCTTTTTTACCAACATTCAAGTGTTGATAAAAAAAATGCATGAAGCATTTAAAAAAATAAAATAAAATAGGGTCTGTTCTTTCTTTTGATATATTACATGTTCAGATATTCATACAACAAAATATTCTGGGGGCCATGACATTTTTGTGAAAATGGTCCAAAATGCTTGTGGTGACTGGCAACTTTTTTTTTATATCTTTTTAGCTATCTGAGCGCTCTTATTTTATGAATGAAGCGGCGTGTCTGGGGCTTTAACGTCACCCGCCTCGATGCTCAGCACATCTGATTCCTCAGAGTCAGACAGCTCGAGCATCGGGTTCTCCACCCCGGGGGAAGAAGCCGCAGCGGGAAGGGAGAACATCTGAACTGTCAGACGAGGACTGAGAAAGTCTCAGCAGTCTCGAGACCCGCTGCGAGCGAGCCTGCCGACTTCACAAAATACTCTCTTTTTTGGACAAACAACACCAAATAGACATACAATTTCAACAGAGCGCTTGCTGAAGAGCAAAAAACTAATGTGTTTGTGTGCCAGCTTCCGCTTATGCCGTCATCTACTACGTCATGACGCAGCACCAATCAGGGTTGGATAGATTTAATTCATACTTCAGATGCACTACGCTGAGGGAGTTCCCAGAGTGTCGTCACTCGACGACGCATGCCAGTTCCCTCGAAGGGGAACAACATTTATTTTCATGTTATGTAAATTAAAATGTGTAAATGAAAATAAATTGGTCTATACATTACTTAAAGTTCTTTTACAACTACTTATACAATATAACTTAAGTTTAACATCAGAAACAACAGACATTTAAATGAACAGCTAAAACAGAAAAAACATGTACAAACCCGATTCCAAAAAAGTTGGGACACTGTACAAATTGTGAATAAAAACAGAATGCAATGATGTGGAAGTTTCAAATTTCAATATTTTATTCAGAATACAACATAGATGACATATCAAATGTTTAAACTGAGAAAATGTATCATTTTAAGGGAAAAATAAGTTGATTTTAAATTTCATGGCATCAACAGATCTCAAAAAAGTTGGGACAAGGCCATGTTTCCCACTGTGTGGCATCCCCTCTTCTTTTTATAACAGTCTGCAAACGTCTGGGGACTGAGGAGACAAGTTGCTCAAGTTTAGGAATAGGAATGTTGTCCCATTCTTGTCTAATACAGGCTTCTAGTTGCTCAACTGTCTTAGATCTGCTTTGTCGCATCTTCCTCTTTATGATGCGCCAAATGTTTTCTATGGGTGAAAGATCTGGACTGCAGGCTGGCCATTTCAGTACCCGGACCCTTCTTCTACGCAGCCATGATGTTGTAATTGATGCAGTATGTGGTCTGGCATTGTCATGTTGGAAAATGCAAGGTCTTCCCTGAAAGAGACGACGTCTGGATGGGAGCATATGTTGTTCTAGAACTTGGATATACCTTTCAGCATTGGGAGAAACCAGGCTCAGTCGGGGTGCCAGTTCTCCTCTGGCCGTCGAAACAAACAGTGTATGATTATAATTCTGGCAACATAGCAGGTCTTAATTCATATTAGGCAAATAGATATTCGTAAGATTATTTGAAAGATTGGAGTCGTCACGCCGGAGACGGGTTTAATGAGGATGTCGTGTTGATGCAGCATTTATAGGGGGAGTTTATTTGACACGCTCTCTGCAGACATTTCAGGGATGCGTTGGTCATGTCCAGGCGCTGGTCCACCATCTGATCTGGATACGGCCCGGATCCGGCTGACTGCAGTAAACCTCGGGATAAACAGAGAGACTAACATTAGCGTAGATGCCATTCTTCTTATGATGTAACGAGTACATCAGGTGTTATGGGAAGTGTTCCCGGATCCGGCTGACCTAGTTAATGCAGCCTAACAATCATTTACTGATTTGAATACTAGAAATTGATGTTTTATGTGTAAGCCGTAGTAAAGAGATGCGTTTTTAGTCTAGATTTAAACTGACAGAGTGTGTCTGCTTCCCGAACAATGCTAGGAAGACTGTTCCAGAGTTTAGGCGCTAAATAGGAAAAGGATCGACCGCCTGCAGTTGATTTTGATATTCTAGGTATTATCAACTGGCCAGAGTTTTGAGACCGCAATAGACGTGATGGAGTATAATGCGTTAAGAGTTCGCTCAAGTACTGGGGAGCTAAACCATTTAGTGCTTTGTAAGTAATAAGCAAGATTTTAAAATTTATACAATGTTTAATAGGGAGCCAGTGCAGTGTTGACAGAACGGGGCTAATATGGTCATACTTCCTTGTTCTAGTAAGAGCAAGAGCTGCTGCGTTTTGGACCAGCTGGAGTTTGTTTATTAAGTGAGCAGGGCAACCACCCAGTAAAGCATTACAGTAATCTAGCCTTGAGGTCATGAACGCATGAATTAACTGTTCAGCATTTTGCATTGAAAGGATGTGCCGTAATTTAGATATATTTTTAAGATGGTAGAATGCAGTTTTACAGATGTTAGAAACGTGGCTTTCAAATGAAAGATTGGTATCAAAGAGCACACCCAGGTTCCTCACTGACGACGAGGACTTGACAGAGCAGCCATCGAGTGTTAGACAGTATTCTAGGTTACTACTTGCAGAGTTTTTTTGTTCAGTTTTGTTTAGTGGAGGTTCACATTCGCTCATCCATACACTCGCTCATATTCTTTCACACTTTCAATTACTAGAAATGTGCACCTTGGATATCATACAATTTGCATGCTTACAAAATTTGGGGAATTTTTTTTTCCCAAGATGTTTCTTTGAACCAATTCTGTAGGATGACTCATATATTTGTATTTTCATAAAGGTTTATTTTAAAGGCTTGTTATCGCGTGAATTGGGCGTGTCAGTTGCATTGATCAAAAACAACATGTTCCCAAACTGTAATGCCATATGGAAAGATTATGTTTATTCACTCTAAAACCAAATGACCATTTAGCTTTATCAATATCAATAAGCTAAATAAATCAGCACTGTGACACAAATACTTTAAACTACATAGTATTTTAATAGCATTTGGTAGCATACATTGTATTGTATTGTCCACATAAAATTGCACAGATGCACTTTCACTCACTGTCCCATGTAAAAAATAAAGATTTTCATGTAAAAGCTTCTTTGATATAATGTTAAAAGACGCTCCTTCCATGACAGCAGTTCATTTCTAACATTTCTATCATGCATCCTGGAAGGTTATATGAGGTTTTCACAACACTGTTGATCATGATCAATGATATAGTCACTTCACATTTCACATCATATACAGATATTAACTAATATGTACAGTTTCCAAATTCAGTGAGGCTTCTGATACTCACGGTAGTACACTTCATCGTTGATGAATGCAATAAAAGCAGCGTTTCGTTTAGTTCTTGTAAATTAACACAACATCTCCGTCCTGGATATAACGGAAGCATTTGTTTTTAGCCAAGCTGGTCATGTTTCGTTCTCATTAAAAATAAATACGGCGTAAACATAAAAGATCGGCCACTCTTATCCACTAGGCCTATTTGTGTTCATAAAAATGCGTAATATGCAATAGATGAACACACGATAGGCATGTTTTCATTTTTTTAATTTTTTTATTGAATACAAAATCAAAATTTTTCATTTTACTTACGGCATCCAGAAAATATTTTAACTCATTTCTGAATATAATGAACAAGCTCAACTTCGCCTCGGAGTTCTTCTGCGCGCCTGTGACGTCACAGTAGCGCGCCTGTGACGTCACAGTAGCGCGCCTCTGGGTTCTTCTGAGCGCGCCTGTGACGTCACAGCAGAAACCGGCGCGCGCATATATAAAGCCGTGCAAGCAGGATTCCCACTTAGTGCGTTTTAGAGTGATCGAGTATCTCTGCTGTGATTTCTTCTGAAGGAGGGACTCCACACTTGTCGTCTGAACAAAATGAACGTCTTTGTGAAAAAAGTATGGAAAGCAACTTTGTATCTGGCCAGGGCCTCCAAGCCTTTCTTAACGTTTACGGAAGAGCTGGTGATAGCATTAATAGACTCCTTTAAAGAACTTAAAATAAACAAGGAATCTTTTATAAAATGGGACTGGAGGGATGACTATTTGTTCCT
>CM031956.1:7355990-7360990 GCA_018749465.1 Paracanthobrama guichenoti | reverse complement strand
ATTCATATATATATATATATATATATATATATATATATATATATATATATATGTGTGTGTGTATATATATATATATATATATATGTGTGTGTGTGTGTATGTTCATATATATGTGTGTGTATATTCATATATATATATATATATATATATATATATATATGTGTGTGTGTGTGTGTGTGTATTCATATATATGTGTGTGTGTGTATATTCATATATATATATATATATATGTGTGTGTGTATATTCATTATATATATATATATATATATATATATATGTGTGTGTGTAATGTATATTCATATACATGCATGTATAATACGTTAATTTGTGCGCATGCATCATCGCGCGTCACGTTCATTCGCATACGGTACAAATATGACTTTAAAATACATGGGGTTTATTAATTAAAAATACTTAAACATTAAGTAAATTGGGGTTATTACATTATAATACAAAATCCTGTTTCTTATTCATTTAAAACAAATTGGATTTATTGATATTTTTACATAAATCTCATTCTTACTCGCCTGCTTCCCCTGCATCGCCTCCGCCCCTGCTAAGCCCAAGCAGGCCTTGCCACTCCTGCCCTCTCCTTTGCCATGGGGCAGCACTGTGGGCACTCAAACTTTGCCCCACCCTGGAGTACTCAGACAACACTCCGGCCTGCCTGAGTCGGGTCTGCGTGCTCCACCTCACTGCCCCACCCGGGTGCGTCTGTGGAGCCGTTGGTCCGCTTGTTCGGCCTCTGGCTAGGTCTCCCCCAGGCCATCTCGCTGGCTCATCCGCGCCGTCAGACTGACGGCTATGCGATTCAGTTCATTAGTCGGCCTCCCAAGTACAAGGGCATCCTCTTAATCTCCGTGCGAAGCAGCTTGATCCTCATGTCTTGTGGTCAGGGAGCTATGTCCTGCTGGCGAAGAAAACCAAACTCTGTCCCACACAGAGGATCTCTTATCTCGATATGGGCTGGATTCAGTCAACGGGACTGCACGCCTCACAGAGAAGCGAAGTCGGTCAGTGTAAATATCTACATACAAATGTATACAAATCAAGTTCTGCATTGTAAATGTGTTAAACTAACTGCTTCATATCTATGTCCCCCTCCCCACACACACACACATTTGAATTACCATCATCACCTTTTCAAGGCTGACTGCAGTAAACCTCGGGATAAACAGAGACTCACATTAGCGTAGATGCCATTTTCTTATGATGCAACGAGTACACCAGGTGTTATGGGGAAGTGTTCATGGTTCCGGCTGACCTAGTTAATGCAGCCTAACAATCATTTACTGATTTGAATAATAGAAATTGATAATGTTTTATGTAAGCCATAGTAAGAGATCACGTTTTTAATCTAGATTTAAACTGACAGAGTGTGTCTGCTTCCCGAACAATGCTAGAAAGACTGTTCCAGAGTTTGGCGCTAAATAGGAAAAGGATCGACCGCCTGCAGTTGATTTTGATATTCTAGGTATTATCAACTGACCAGAGTTTTGAGACCGCCAATAGGCGTGATGGAGTATAATCGTTAAGAGTTCGCTCAAGTACTGGGAGCTAAACCATTTAGTGCTTTGTAAGTAATAAGCAAGATTTAAAAATGTATACAATGTTTAATAGAGAGCCAGTGCGGTGTTGACAGAACCGGGCTAATATGGTCATACTTCCTGGTTCTAGTAAGCACCGAGGAGCTGCTGCGTTTTGGACCAGCTGGAGTTTGTTTATTAGCGAGCAGGGCAACCACCCAGTAAAGCATTACAATAATCTAGCCTTGAGGTCATGAACTGCATAAATTAACTGTTCAGCATTTTTGCATTGAAAGCATGTGCATGTAATTTAGATATAAAATTAGATTTTAAGATGGTAGAATGCAGTTTTACAGATGTTAGAACGTGGCTTTCAAATGAAAGATTGGTATCAAAGCACACCCAGGTTCTTCACTGGCAGCGAGGACTTGACAGAGCAGCCATCAGTGTTAGACAGTATTCTAGGTTACTACTTGCAGAGTTTTTTGTCCAATAATTAAAAATTCATTTTTTTCTGAATTAAGTTGCAAAAATTACTAGACATCCAATGTTTTTATATCAGCTATGCATTCCGTTAATCTTGTGAATTGGTGTTTTAGTTTCGTCAGGGCGTGAAGAAATATAGAGCTGAGTATCGTCCAGCATAACAGTGAAAACTAATGCCATGCTTCTAATGATATCTCCCAGTGGTAATAGCATGTACAGGGTGAAAGAACAGCAGTCCTAGCACTAACCCTGCGGTACCACCATACTGAACTTGTGATCGGTGTGACATCTCTTCATTTACTGCTACAAACTGATGGCGGTCAGATAAGTATGATTTAAACCATGCCAATGCAGTTCCACTAATGCCAACATAATTTGTTGATTTAGATAGAATTAACAGAGTTTAGCCAAATCTTCCTCTCCTATAGCAGTGAATGAATGTAATTTTTCTCACTGACACAACAATGCTGATGTGATACTGTAGTAGAGCGGCTGCATGGTTATAATTTTCTTCCTAATATTATCAATCTTACACATAAAGAAGTTTATAAAGTCATTACCGCTGTGCTGTTTACAACCATCATAAGTTGAAGCTTTATTTTTGGTTAACTTAGCCACTGTATCAAATAAATACCTAGGGTTGTGTTTGGATTTCTTCTAAGAGAGTCGAGAAATAAGCAGATCTAGCAGTTTTTCACGGCCTTTCTGTATCGATCATGCTCTCTTTCCATGAATTACGAAAAACCTCTAGTTTTGTTTCTTCCAGCTATGCTCCATTTTCTAGCTGCTGTTTTAAGAACATGAGTGTGCTTTCGTTGTACCACTTACGCCGTTGGACTATTTTCTTTAATCTTCTTTAAGCGCCGGGGAGCAACTGTGTGTCTAAAGTGCTGGAAAAGAAAGTCAATAGTTTCTGTTGCAAAATCGAGTTCCTCTAGGCTATCTGGGATGCTGAGGAGATGAAACTGATGAGAGAAGATTATTTACACAGCAATCTTTAGTGGCGGCAGTGATAAGTTCTGCCATAATTGAAGCGAGGACAGCTTTTGCAGCCTTAGCTAAAATTAAGTTATACAAGATACTAGGTAATGATCACAGGATGTCGTCGCTCTGCTGCAGAATTTCCACGGTATCAACATTTGTTCCATGCTGACAATATTAGATCTAGAGTATGATTAAGGCGATGGTAGGTCCTGACATCTGTTGCCTTACTCCAATAGAGGAGTTTAGAATGTCTCTAAATGCTAATTTCAATGTGTCTGTTCATTATCTACATGGATATTAAATCACCAACAATTAGTACTTATGTATCTGCAGCCAGTACTTAACTCTGATAGAAAGTCAACAAATTCTTTGATAAAGTCTGTATTGTGCCCTGGTGGCCTGTATACAGTAGCCAGCACAAATGTCAAGCAGGATTTATCAATTACGCTACATAACATACATAAAGCCCCCAAAACTTCAAAAGAATTATATTTGAAACTATAAATTTGAAATTATAAACAAACAGCAACCCCTCCCCTTTGCAGCACCAACGAACACAGCTCGTGTTTATAACAATAATCTTGTGGGGTGGGAACAGACACTGTATTATCAGTCTCTATCTGATAATAACTCTAGAGTGAAAAGAGTCTCTGTGTTGGGATTTATCTGACTTCTGTAACGGGGACCTTCTTGCAGGCGGTCGGGTAAGCCAGAGTTGGTCAAGGTTTAGCTCTAAGACTATATTGCCAAATTACTAGAGAGAAGAGCGGCACCACTCCAGAAGGATGGATGCCATCCCCTAGGTCAGATCTGGCCCAAAAGCTTTTCCAATTGTCTATGAACCCTATGTTATTTTACGGACTCCACTTAGACAACCAGCCATTGAGTGATAATAGTCTGCTAAATATCTCATCATCCTTTTTAACAGGAGCGGACCAGAACAAAAAACTGCAGTTTGGAAGAGTGGTTTTGATCATGACTATATACCCGTCTGACCGTCACCAAGTGCCCTGCTGCCACGGGCTCTACAAGCGGAACGAGACAATATGTAACGCTGGTCGCATCCAAGCTGTTACATTCTCATTACTCTCTCAAATAAAGTCTGGATGCATATCTCTAATTCTGAAATCTTCTCACGTCAGCTGACTTCATCTCCTTTACATTTATCACGCATGTGAAGCCCTGCTCGCATGCGCGGAGACAGATACACTAAACATGAAACATCACGGTGCAGGTGACAATGACTGGAGAAGAAGACATGGCTTACCGTATTTTGTTGATTAATCTAATTTACCAAAGTTGTTTGATGGAGTCTATTTATTAAATCCCAACTCACCTACGGTTGGTTAATGAACTCGAAACAGGAGACCCAGGTTCCAGAGATGACAAGCTAGCGAAAGCTAGCGATGTGATAGTGATTTAGATTAAAAGCTAGTGATGTCCAAGATTTGTAATGTGGTGAGGCAATGTTAGACAATATATGATAAGTAAGTTATAATTAGTAGTTTTAAACAACAGAATTATATCAAATAAAAATTCCAAAAAGAACAGACATGAGCAGCATTACCACATAGTAGCATTTTGAGAAAGAAGTGCGACAATAGTCTAAGGTGCTTGGACCACTCATTAAAAAGAAATAAATAAAAATATGCAAAAAAATTTGAAGAAGCGCGTGAAGAAGCCATAACTCATCAATCTACAGCATGTATAAATTTGTCTTTTCCCTATCAGAGTGCTCGTATTTGGGGAAGAACAGCAGCAGGTAAGCAGAAAAGAATGAATAACCTGCATGAAGTGTTGGTGCTCTTCCAACCTTCTATTTGGAAACTCACCCTTCAGCATCTCTTTTCAGTCTGCTGTGTGAAACTCAAGACAGACCAGTTGACATCAGTTGCAAGCAATCAGTTCAATCCCCTTAATGATTACACAAAAACAACTCAAATAAAATGTATCATTTATTTAAAAACATTAAAGTCTGTTTTGGAGTCATTTTGGTAGAACATT
>CM031956.1:7332852-7355890 GCA_018749465.1 Paracanthobrama guichenoti | reverse complement strand
TATCAGCTTTTAGACATTGTTCTGTTTTTTGTTTTAAGTTATAAATGACAAGGAGGCCGCTTCACGCAATACAAAGTCAATGGAGACGGTTGGTTTGTTTTCCCCTGGTGGGCATGGTCTTCAGATTATGACGCGCGTGTCGCTCTGTCTCTATAGGGCAGTTGTGGGCAGGGACCTGTTCTACTGTGACATCACAACAGATGCATTCCTGAACTGCTAATTTTGAGACACCGTTTCTGATTTATAAGGAAAATAAGAGAGAAAAAAATAAAAATATGTGTTTTACTGTATATATTACATGATACAAATGTTGTATTTTTGACCAGTTTTAAAGTTGTATTACATTTTTGTTACTGAAATCCACCCTTCTGCTGGGATCAGTATAATCCAGATTTCTTTGGATCAAGGGAATCCCAATCTTACTAAAAAGGTTTTGAACACAAAGTGATGATTTGATCCAAATCATTATATTGGCCATTCTATTGAAAATATGCTTAATGAATTACTTGAAGTCAAACACTGGGGTGTTGTAATATTGTAAAAAACAAACAAAACAATGTATTGTATTTGGTTATATTTTTATTGTGGTTATATGACATCATTTATATTGGCAATTTTATTGAAAATGTGCTCAATGAATTGTAAATCAGATTTCAATTAAATTAAATTCACATTTATTTGTATAGCGCTTTTCACAATCGTTTCAAAGCAGCTTCACAGAAAATGCATACATCTACAATACAATTTAAAGTGATTTGTTATCAGAGGAGACTGTGTCCAAGTTATGTATTTCAGAAATGTACATATACAAAGCACACAGTTAGCTAACAATGTATTATTAATCAATATAAAAAAATATATTAAGGCACAGACAATGGGCTCAGTGAAATAAGAATAGATATTAACAGTAATTAGGGTACATTTAAAATTGAGCATGAGTGATGCAGAGTTGCGTCATCTGAAGTCCTGGCAGGAGTTGAGTCATCTCTTCACATTTGATGGTCATCTGAAGTCCTCACAGGAGTTGGAGTCGTCTCTTCACAGGTAATGGTCATCTGAAGTCCTCACAGGAGTTGGAGTCGTCTCTTCACAGGTAATGGTCATCTGAAGTCCTCACAGGAGTTGGAGTCGTCTCTTCACAGGTAATGGTCATCTGAAGACCTCACAGGAGTTGGAGTCCTCTCTTCACAGGTAATGGTCATCTGAAGTCCTCACAGGAGTTGGAGTCTCTCTTCACAGGTAATGGTCATCTGAAGTCCTCACAGGAGTTGGAGTCGTCTCTTCACAGGTAATGGTCATCTGAAGTCCTCACAGGAGTTGGAGTCGTCTCTTCACAGGTAATGGTCATCTGAAGTCCTCACAGGAGTTGAGTCGTCTCTTCACAGGTAATGGTCATCTGAAGTCCTCACAGGAGTTGGAGTCGTCTCTTCACAGGTAATGGTCATCTGAAGTCCTCACAGGAGTTGGAGTCGGCTCTTCACAGGTAATGGTCATCTGAAGTCCTCACAGGAGTTGGAGTCCTCTCTTCACAGGTAATGGTCATCTGAAGTCCTCACAGGAGTTGGAGTCGTCTCTTCACAGGTAATGGTCATCTGAAGTCCTCACAGGAGTTGGAATCTCTCTTCACAGGTGATGGTTGTGGTGAGGTAGACGAGCGAGAGACGTGGGAGGAGTCTCGAGTCCTCTCATCTTTCCCATACAGTGGATCACACTGAATAACGGATACGACTGACCTTTAAGCAACTGCTCAATATAGTATTGGCATCCCTACTGTGCAGAACTCTCGGGTTGTTTTGAGGAAGTCGAGCTTGATTGGCTCTAGGAGCAGTTGGTGGTCGTGGAGGAGGAGGAGGAGGAGGAGGAGACTGGTGTAGACGTGTGCTGAACCTCACAGGTGTCACAGTCAGAAGAGGCAGTGGTACATGCCTCTGGACACATGATATGCCTGTCAGATGTAGGCCATGGTTCGAATTCACCTGTTGGTTGGATAAAAATAGAAAATTATTCAATTACTGACATGTTTTCCATTTTTTCCATTATTACCAAAAACCTAGTCTAGACTTATTGGATTTATTCTAATTCTTACTGACCTGATGGTATAAATTGGCCATCCGTGAGATGCACCATCTGCGTGTCTCGTCCCTGGAAGCTTGCTTGGCATCCCAGATTTTTCTCACACTCTTCTGAAAATGGTCCAGTTTACAGAGCTGAGAATGAACTTTTTTGAAATTCCGTCCATCCTTTAAATCTCTGGTCACCTTGAAATTTTCATTGAGTTTCTTCCTGAATAACAGAAAACGCAATCAGAAAACGCAATGAGTTTTGTTATGGCACATTGTAAAGATGATCTGTCGAAACACAAATTATAATCAAACTAGTCATTAGTCATTGCTATTCTTTTTTTCTTACCCTAATTGCTTCAATTGGACGTGTCTGATGTATCGCCGTAAAAGACATCCAAGTCGCAGATCAACACTCTGAAAGCGTTTGACTGATGTTTCCTTTGCACTGGTTGTACGTTTCGGAGGAGATCTTGTTGTTTTCAAAAGATCGATCCAGATGTTTGAGGTTGTATTCTTGAGCTTTGATGTCAATTACGAGCGTCTGATTGTGAAGCAGGTGATCATCATCCTCTTTACTGTTACCTGAGATTGCTGAAACATATTTGTTAGTCTTTGGCTTGTCAGGTGTCTGAAGTGATGGCTTCTGAATTTGGGGCCGTTTCAGAATTGAGGAAAGATGGGTGTGTGCAGGAGACGGACTCTGGAGATCTTCCACTGGCACCACATCAACTTTTGTCTCCTCTACAGACTGTGGGATCTGAGGGAGGTCAAAAGATTTAACAGGGGGAGAAGGATGGTGGATGCCAAGAGGAGCCAGGTTCTGCGGCTCATCTTTAGCCATCTTGTTAAATGATGTGACCTTTCTCATTTCTTTCTTTGACTCCATGCAAACTTTTGACTTCTTTACAGATTGCGCAATGTTGGAGAGAGCAAGAGAGTCAGCAGATGGACTCTGGAGGTCTTTTGGAGTCTCTAATGCTGTCACTGGTCTTTCCAGAGGCAACCCTTTACTTTTTGCCTCTTGTACGTGGGACTCCTTGACCTGAGGGAGAGTAAGTTGCTTGCTCACAGCATAAGTTTTTGATTTTGGCACCTGCTGATGAAATGAAACATTGGAGTCTCTGTCCACCTCTTCCGCCACCTTTCTCTGTTTCTGTGGATGCCTCTTGACATCCTCTTCCTCTTTGCGATGATCTTGAAAAGCCTCGTTGAGGTTTCCAATGGTCTCTGCTGCTATTTTTAATGCCAAGCTCATGGCTGGACTGCAGGTGTCTGATTTGGCAATGCTATTTAACACCGATCAGGTTTGATGAATATGCTGATAAAGCATTTGAATTGGCCTTCATTTCTGGTACTGTGGGACAGCACTTCAGAGACTGGATGCTTTGAACCAAACTGGGATTCAGATCCTCTTTATTTGATTTCTCTGAAAACAAACACATTTTACACTGTAAGCTACCCTGATACAAAATTTTAGACAATTCCAAATCACACTGCAACCAAAGCGATTCAAATATGCTTTTTATGAATGGTGGTGTGTGCATTAACTTACTTTGTGCCTTCACACACTCTTGCATTTTCTGAAAGTTGCACTGCAAGCGTCCCACGTTGTGGTGTACATGAGCCTGGAAGTCTTCGAAACTCGTCTGCAAGGCCTCCAGCTGCTCCACGGTGACCCTAGATTTTTCCACATTCTCCATTTCAAATTCTAGCGATTTATCTGTAAGAAGTAAAAATGAGTCGTTAACTGTTATGTTCAATAAAATAAAATGAGAAAATAAATAAATAAATAAAATCAAAATATCAATTTATGGTTCAGGCCGCCATGATTAATCTCTCCAGGATTCCGCGATCGCAGAACTGAACACAAACAGTGTTAGAAAAATTGCAAGAGTTTGTGTTCAATTCTGCGATCAGTTCAATTCTGCTTTCCTTTGTCTGAATGTGCACGGTCACATGATGTCGCAAAATTAGCTACAATTAGTTTCAGTGCACTGGAAAGATTCTGCAATTGAGACATTTCTTTAAAATGTCTGACTCCCTGATCAGTGCCCTAACTTCTGAACTAGGAGCTGATTGAGACGTATCCTTGGTGTGTAATTTAGCCCGTCTGCCTGCAAACCCGGGCGTTTAGGAATTCTAGGACCCTAGCAATGATTTGGTTGTTTAATTGATTGCGTTTAATGTATATATTGTACTAACTAACCCCTAGCCTAAACCTACCCAGGTAACACTGTTGAAATATTTAAAGTAATTAGGTTTAAAATGACCGTGCCTGCTATTATGTTAAAAATAAGGTGTAAAAGTTTAATCAGGTCTCCTCTGTTGGAGTACAGTTGGCTATGGTGCTTTCACAAAAAAAAACTAGGGTCTTAGAAATGCAGTCCTGAAACTGCGGCAGTCCTAAAAGTGCAGTCTCCGGTATTGCAGGCAGATAATATTGCATTGATTAAGCAAAAAGCTGGATAAATGAATAAATAATAACAGATTACTAACGGATATCGTTGAATCGCTCCATTGTGGATTGAGACTCCTCCAGGCGCTCTTGGGATCTGGACTGAAGCTCCGTGAGTTTGCTGAGCAGAAATTCGCGCTTCATAATCCATTGCATCCGAGTGGAGTAATGCTCCTCTTCAAATGATCCCGGAGAAGTCACGCTACAGCTGCCATCCCTCCCGGATGAAGAAGATGCTGTGCTCTTGTCAAGAGACATCTCTGATCGTTTATGAGAAAACTATTCAGATTCAACAAAGCACAAATAAGACTTTTGCACAATTTTTGTCCTCAAAGTTCTGAGAGTGAGCTGTTTGATCGTGCCGAACTGAATTGCTGGTCTTTTATGAGAACTATGATTCAACCGAATTGTTGTACTCGTTCAGACAGATATTCACTCACTGTACTTGTTAGCTTGTTAGATATTTTCTCACAGTAAACCCCTGACTTGAATGCGTTAACTCCTAGCAAGCGATAACTGGATAAAAAACAGGTCGTGTAAGCTCTTAAAGCTGTCCACTGTGACGCCATAATAGAGCATTCCATTCCGTCAGAGCATTCCATTCCGTTATGCAAATGTTTTATGAGTGTTTCTAAATTTGTGGGTGTTTTCAAACTGATGATGTTTATAAACCATGCAATGAAAACGACCTGACCCCACTCCTAAACCCTACCCACAGTGCAGTGAAAAGCGCCCCTCTGTTTATGGCCTCGCCTACACTTGATTAAACCACTAGATGACACAAAAAATTAGCTCAGGACTTTTCAACACAACCGCTTTTGATCCTTGACGCGTTCGCAAAGCAAAGTTGATTTTGCATAATTTGATATAAGGGACACTAATTAACTGGTTAACCAACACAAATTTTAACCAATACACTACAAATATATTAGAGGAAATATCGTTAGAGGAAATTACTCAGAGCAGCAACAATCACGTGATCTCTGTCTCGGAGGATGAAGTTCGGAGAGCACTCAAGCGTGTGGACGTCAGGAAAGCTGCTGGGCCGGATGGTATTTCAGGTCGTGTTCTGCGGTCCTGTGCTGATCAGCTCACCGGGTTGTTTACATCCATCTTTAATGAGTCCCTCGCTACATCTGTGGTCCCCACCTCCTTCAAAAAATCCACCATCATCCCTGTCCCTAAGAACAGTAAACCCTCTTGCCTAAATGACTATCGTCCAGTGGCTCTCACGTCTATAGTCATGAAGGTCTTTGAGAGACTCATTAAAAACACCATTTGCGCCTTCATTCCTGACACTTTGGACCCTCTTCAGTTTGCCTATCGTCCCAATAGATCGACTGAAGATGCCATCTCTCATGTCCTCCACTCCTCCCTCACTCACATCGACAGCAAAAGTGGGAACTACGTAAGACTGCTATTTATTGACTATAGCTCAGCCTTTAACACCATAGTTCCCACCAAGCTAACCTCCAAACTCCTGGATCTCGGCCTGAATCCTTCTCTCTGCCACTGGATTGAGGACTTCCTCACTGGCAGGCCTCAGGTGGTGAGAATAGGCCAGTCCACCTCCACCTCCATCTCCTGAGTGTGGGAGCTCCACAGGGCTGTGTCCTGAGCCCCCTGCTCTACTCTCTCTACACGCATGACTGTTTGTCCACACACAGCTCCACCTCTATCATCAAATTTGCTGATGATACTGTTGTCCTGGGCCTCATTTCCAACAACAATGAGACGGCATACTTGGACGAGGTGGAGCATCTAACATCATGGTGCCAGGACAACTGTCTCTCTCTGAATGTTGGCAAGACCAAAGAAATGATTGTGGACTTCAGGAAGAGACAGCAACGGACATACTCCCCCCTCATGATCAGCGGGTCACCAGTAGAGAGAGTGAGCAGCTTCAAGTACCTGGGAGTAAACATCTCCGAGGACCTGACCTGGACTGCTCACATTCAGACACAGGTGAAAAAAGCCAGGCAAAGACTGTACCACCTGCGCCAGCTGAGGAAATTCAGGGTTTCACCAGCTATCCTGAAAACTTTCTATTTAGGGGCGATAGAAAGTGTTTTAACCACAGGTGACCACAGGTAATGGTCATCTGAAGACCTCACAGGAGTTGGAGTCTCTCTTCACAGGTAATGGTCATCTGAAGTCCTCACAGGAGTTGGAGTCGTCTCTTCACAGGTAATGGTCATCTGAAGTCCTCACAGGAGTTGGAGTCCTCTCTTCACAGGTAATGGTCATCTGAAGTCCTCACAGGAGTTGGAGTCTCTCTTCACAGGTGATGGTTGTGGTGAGGTAGACGAGCGAGAGACGTGGGAGGAGTCTCGAGTCCTCTCATCTTTCCCATACAGTGGATCACACTGAATAACGGATACGACTGACCTTTAAGCAACTGCTCAATATAGTATTGGCATCCCTACTGTGCAGAACTCTCGGGTTGTTTTGAGGAAGACGAGCTTGATTGGCTCTAGGAGCAGTTGGTGGTCGTGGAGGAGGAGGAGGAGGAGGAGGAGGAGACTGGTGTAGATGTGTGCTGAACCTCACAGGTGTCACAGTCAGAAGAGGCAGTGGTACATGCCTCTGGACACATGATATGCCTGTCAGATGTAGGCCATGGTTCGAATTCACCTGTTGGTTGGATGAAAATAGAAAATTATTCAATTACTGACATGTTTTCCATTTTTTACATTATTACCAAAAACCTAGTCTAGACTTATTGGATTTATTCTAATTCTTACTGACCTGATGGTATAAATTGGCCATCCGTGAGATGCACCATCTGCGTGTCTCGTCCCTGGAAGCTTGCTTGGCATCCCAGATTTTTCTCACACTCTTCTGAAAATGGTCCAGTTTACAGAGCTGAGAATGAACTTTTTTGAAATTCCGTCCATCCTTTAAATCTCTGGTCACCTTGAAATTTTCATTGAGTTTCTTCCTGAATAACAAAAAACGCAATCAGAAACGCAATGAGTTTTTGTTATGGCACATTGTAAAGATGATCTGTCGAAACACAAATTATAATCAAACTAGTCATTAGTCATTGCTATTCTTTTTCTTACCCTAATTGCTTCAATTGGACGTGTCTGATGTATCGCCGTAAAGACATCCAAGTCGCAGATCAACACTCTGAAGCGTTTGACTGATGTTTCCTTTGCACTGGTTGTACGTTTCGAGGAGATCTTGTTGTTTTCAAAAGATCGATCCAGATGTTTGAGGTTGTATTCTTGAGCTTTGATGTCAATTACGAGCGTCTGATTGTGAAGCAGGTGATCATCATCCTCTTTACTGTTACCTGAGATTGCTGAAACATATTTGTTAGTCTTTGGCTTGTCAGGTGTCTGAAGTGATGGCTTCTGAATTTGGGGCCGTTTCAGAATTGAGGAAAGATGGGTGTGTGCAGGAGAGCGGACTCTGGAGATCTTCCACTGGCACCACATCAACTTTTGTCTCCTCTACAGACTGTGGGATCTGAGGGAGGTCAAAAGATTTAACAGGGGGAGAAGGATGGTGGATGCCAAGAGGAGCCAGGTTCTGCGGCTCATCTTTAGCCATCTTGTTAAATGATGTGACCTTTCTCATTTCTTTCTTTGACTCCATGCAAACTTTTGACTTCTTTACAGATTGCGCAATGTTGGAGAGAGCAAGAGAGTCAGCAGATGGACTCTGGAGGTCTTTTGGAGTCTCTAATGCTGTCACTGGTCTTTCCAGAGGCAACCCTTTACTTTTTGCCTCTTGTACGTGGGACTCCTTGACCTGAGGGAGAGTAAGTTGCTTGCTCACAGCATAAGTTTTTGATTTTGGCACCTGCTGATGAAATGAAACATTGGAGTCTCTGTCCACCTCTTCCGCCACCTTTCTCTGTTTCTGTGGATGCCTCTTGACATCCTCTTCCTCTTTGCGATGATCTTGAAAAGCCTCGTTGAGGTTTCCAATGGTCTCTGCTGCTATTTTTAATGCCAAGCTCATGGCTGGACTGCAGGTGTCTGATTTGGCAATGCTATTTAACACACCGATCAGGTTTGATGAATATGCTGATAAAGCATTTGAATTGGCCTTCATTTCTGGTACTGTGGGACAGCACTTCAGAGACTGGATGCTTTGAACCAAACTGGGATTCAGATCCTCTTTATTTGATTTCTCTGAAAACAAACACATTTTACACTGTAAGCTACCCTGATACAAAATTTTAGACAATTCCAAATCACACTGCAACCAAAGCGATTCAAATATGCTTTTTATGAATGGTGGTGTGTGCATTAACTTACTTTGTGCCTTCACACACTCTTGCATTTTCTGAAAGTTGCACTGCAAGCGTCCCACGTTGTGGTGCACATGAGCCTGGAAGTCTTGAAACTCGTCTGCAAGGCCTCCAGCTGCTCCACGGTGACCCTAGATTTTCCACATTCTCCATTTCAAATTCTAGCGATTTATCTGTAAGAAGTAAAAAAATGAGTCGTTAACTGTTATGTTCAATAAAATAAAATGAGAAAATAAATAAATAAATAAAATCAAAATATCAATTTATGGGTCAGGCCGCCATGATTAATCTCTCCAGGATTCCGCGATCGCAGAACTGAACACAAACAGTGTTAGAAAAATTGCAAGAGTTTGTGTTCAATTCTGCGATCAGTTCAATTCTGCTTTCCTTTGTCTGAATGTGCACGGTCACATGATGTCGCAAAATTAGCTACAATTAGTTTCAGTGCACTGGAAAGATTCTGCAATTGAGACATTTCTTTAAAATGTCTGACTCCCTGATCAGTGCCCTAACTTCTGAACTAGGGAGCTGATTGAGGGCGTATCCTTGGTGTGTAATTTAGCCCGTCTGCCTGCAAACCGGGAGGCGTTTAGGAATTCTAGGACCCTAGCAATGATTTGGTTGTTTAATTGATTGCGTTTAATGTATATATTGTACTAACTAACCCCTAGCCCTAAACCTACCCAGGTAACACTGTTGAAATATTTAAAGTAATTAGGTTTAAAATGACCGTGCCTGCTATTATGTTAAAAATAAGGTGTAAAAGTTTAATCAGGTCTCCTCTGTTGGAGTACAGTTGGCTATGGTGCTTTCACAAAAAAAAAAAAAAAAAAATAGGGTCTTAGAAATGCAGTCCTGAAACTGCGGCAGTCCTAAAAGTGCAGTCTCCGGTATTGCAGGCAGATAATATTGCATTGATTAAGCAAAAGCTGGATAAATGAATAAATAATAACAGATTACTAACGGATATCGTTGAATCGCTCCATTGTGGATTGAGACTCCTCCAGGCGCTCTTGGGATCTGGACTGAAGCTCCGTGAGTTTGCTGAGCAGAAATTCGCGCTTCATAATCCATTGCATCCGAGTGGAGTAATGCTCCTCTTCAAATGATCCCGGAGAAGTCACGCTACAGCTGCCATCCCTCCCGGATGAAGAAGATGCTGTGCTCTTGTCAAGAGACATCTCTGATCGTTTATGAGAAAACTATTCAGATTCAACAAAGCACAAATAAGACTTTTGCACAATTTTTGTCCTCAAAGTTCTGAGAGTGAGCTGTTTGATCGTGCCGAACTGAATTGCTGGTCTTTTATGAGAACTATGATTCAACCGAATTGTTGTACTCGTTCAGACAGATATTCACTCACTGTACTTGTTAGCTTGTTAGATATTTTCTCACAGTAAACCCCTGACTTGAATGCGTTAACTCCTAGCAAGCGATAACTGGATAAAAAACAGGTCGTGTAAGCTCTTAAAGCTGTCCACTGTGACGCCATAATAGAGCATTCCATTCCGTCAGAGCATTCCATTCCGTTATGCAAATGTTTTATGAGTGTTTCTAAATTTGTGGGTGTTTTCAAACTGATGATGTTTATAAACCATGCAATGAAAACGACCTGACCCCACTCCTAAACCCTACCCACAGTGCAGTGAAAAGCGCCCCTCTGTTTATGGCCTCGCCTACACTTGATTAAACCACTAGATGACACAAAAATTAGCTCAGGACTTTTCAACACAACCGCTTTTGATCCTTGACGCTGCGTTATAAAGCAAAGTTGATTTTGCATAATTTGATATAAGGGACACTAATTAACTGGTTAACCAACACGAATTTTAACCAATACACTACAAATATATATATATATATGTTTTTGAGAGAGAGAAAACAGGTAAGTCGCATTTGATTACATTCAGAAATAATACCGTAAATAAAACGAAATGTTATAATGTACTACAAACATTATAAACACTACAAACACAGCTATAGGTTATTTTATTTCCCTTAATCCACAACAAATCCTTACAATTTTACGGTATTCGAACATAACAAGAATGAAAAATATTAAATAAACAAGTCAAAATGAAATCATTTAATGAGAAACTGAAAGTAAGCAGCGTTGGGCTCACGTTGCCTAACTCTCTGACTCGAATCCAAATGTTTCCATATCCGCGATGTGTTTGGATGCTAAACTATAATTTATTATAGGCTTTGTACTTCAAGCGATGGAAAAAATCATCTTCACATGCGCAAAAATGTGCTTGGAAACAGCACGGGCGGCGGTGCTCACGGCCGAATGGCAATCTAATCGTAGGCTACTGTTCATTTAAATTTACAAAAGCCTAGGGTATGGCATGAGTCCTTCTGGCCATTCAACAACGACATTCCCAAATCATCACATTATATCTCAACAAAATGTGGACAAAAATCCACTGAAATAACTTAACACAAAATCAGTGCACATACTGAAACAGCCCTATAAGCCTTCACTGTGTCCTAACCAAACGCGACACGTGAGAAAAACGATCTTTTCCATGTTAATCAGAGTTTTTTGTGCTAACCAGCCGCAACGACGATTGTATTTTACAAACAGTTTTTATTTCCTTGTGGCTGGAACAACATACAAAGTATGACGAGTGCAGATTATGTGCTTTATTTAATGTAAAGGAATTTAAAGTGAGTTTGATGTCATTTTTCGTGACCTTTATAGACAACCTTACTGAAAGCAACAATATAAACACGCTCTTCTGATTGGCTGTGATTTTTGATTGATTGATCTCGGGTTGAGTCTGGTTTGCTGTTAAAATCTTGTCACATCGCGCCCGTGTCTTTCCCTTGGGAGAGCCTTCCCGTCACTGGGACTTAGCCCCCTCCTCCCTTGCAGGCTACGGCTCAGCATTGTACTCCACATAACTCCTTCAGGGTACGATGTGGGCTCCGCAGCGTCCCCTTCTCTAGGGTTCACTTTCCCAGTGTTATCCAATAATCACTGAGTGGGTCATGCGGAACAGCAGTGATGGACTTCCTGGACAGGGCACTGGAAGGGGGCAGAGGCCATGGCACTTTGGTAGGAATTCCTATTCGTCGGTACTCCGACGTGGTGTCGAGAGTGACCGACTGAATGGGAATATCTCGGTTACATATGTAACCCTCGTTCCTTGGAGGAGGGAACGGAGACGCCACATCCCGTCGCCAGGTCCTCTGTACTCTGCATCACTTTAAAGTTTTAAAGTATGTTAAAGTGTTACATGTGTGAGAAAAAAACTTTCTTCAAATGTATGTAGTCAATAAAAACGTTATTTAATAAAAATACCCCTTGATTGCACTGTTTACCACCCCGAATGTATAGGAAAAGATTTTTTTTATTAAAAACAACCCCCTGAATCCAGTGTTTAATCTCAAAAACTTTTCACATTTTATAATTTATATAGTTTTATACTGTTTCAGAAACACATTTTACTTTTTCTGATAACATTTTACAGTGCCTGAACACTAAGTTTTTGTATTTAAAGATCTGCATCACTTTAAAGTTTTAAAGTTAGGCTATATGTGAAAATGTTACACGTGTGTGAAAAAGTTTCTTCAAATGTAAGAAAAAATTTCTTTTAATAAAAAATACCCCTTGATCGCAATGTTTACCACCCCCGTTTCACGTTTTTAAAGTTTAAAGCACATTGTTTTTAACCGTTAAATTGTTTTACTTCAAAACACATTCTCATAAGCATAAATTCATCCATTGGAAGGGGATGGCTGTGGTATCAAAGACTGAATAATCAATTAGCTAATCAACTAAAAACTGTTAAAACCTCTGTTAAAGCTACTATTATTTTATAAATGTTATTTTATTTAATTATTTTACCAACATTTAAATCTACGTGTGTGTGACTTGAAACAATTAGTCTTGAAAGAGCTAAGAGCGAATAACTAAATTAGCCCACTATGAACTAAACAAAAATGTTAAAACATATATTATTTATAAATATAATTTTGTTGAATTATTTTACCGTTATTTAAATCTTCATCTCTGTATGACTGGGTGCATTCTTCTGAGGGGAGTGTTAGGGGCGGAGACTGGGGTGGCTTTTACGCACTCTCCCAGACCACATTAGTGATTAGTCATCAGGGGAGAGAGGTTGCTTTTGCTTCACCCTGCGTAAGAAACATTTGTTTTTGTCTAAACTAAATAAACATTTGGCAGAAAATTGTAATGTGAAAAAATTAATATTATTCGTTTTGCTTTTATTTGTTTATTTATTTTTAATCACTGTTCTGCATCGAGATGAAGTGTTAGGGCGGAGACTGTGAGGCGGCTTCACACGCACTCCCCGAGCTCATTCTGTTTTCATCATCGGAGAGAGAGGGGCGTGTTTGCATCAGACTCCATAAGAACATTATTCGTTTGATGTGATTTTTAACCACCTTATCTTTGATACTTGTTTGGAACAGTGTTTTAGAAAAACACATTTCATCCTTTACCGCTATCTAAGTCGTATATTCTCTAACTTGTTTTTTCTGAAAAAAGAAAAAACATTTTAAAATAAATGAACATTGAGTTTATACAAAGTTGTATGTAAAGGAACAGACTTTAACTTGTTTTTACATTTACTTGAAACGCGTGAATGCCGCATCTTTGCATTTAACGGCATACATCGTTTTAATGTTTAAATGTTTCAAACTTCAAATGTATGTGAATTTTTTTTTTTATGACAGCCATCAATCAATAAAATTTGGACACATAGTGGCCTATATTCTCTCTCTTGCGTGAAGCAGTCACCTTGTCATTTCTGACTTATAACAAAAAATAGAACAATGTCTAAAAGCTGCCATGTGACAAGGTGTACAGCAAAGAAGCTAACACAGAACTAAGTTTTTTATAAGCTGTCGACCCAAAAAACGAGCACTTAAGGAGAGCGGATACAGGCAAACAGTGGATACAGGCAATAAGACGTGAATCTTCAGTGGGAAGAATGGGTAAATTTTGGGATCCTGACACTCAGTATGCCTACGTGTGCAGTAAACATTTTGACACATTGTTAAGGCAAATATCCAAATGTCAGTTTTATATATTATATTTCCTTTTCGCTGATTACGTTCCCCTCCAGTGGGTGTAGTTCTCAGTGTAACATGTCACACTCCGTCTCAATTGCCTGTATCCACTTTTGTGTCCTTAAACGCTTCGTTTTTGGGTCAACAGCTTATAAAAACTTCTGGGTTTTTTGGTTCTGGGTTTTTTAGCTTGTTTGCTGTACACCTTGTCACATATCAGCTTTTAGACATTGTTCTGTTTTTTGTTTTAAGTTATAAATGACAAGGAGGCCGCTTCACGCAATACAAAGTCAATGGAGACGGTTGGTTTGTTTTCCCCCTGGTGGGCATGGTCTTCAGATTATGACGCGTGTCGCTCTGTCTCTATAGGGCAGTTGTGGGCAGGGACCTGTTCTACTGTGACATCACAACAGATGCATTCCTGAACTGCTAATTTTGAGACACCGTTTCTGATTTATAAGGAAAATAAGAGAGTGAAAAAATAAAAATATGTGTTTTACTGTATATATTACATGATACAAATGTTGTATTTTTGACCAGTTTTAAAGTTGTATTACATTTTTGTTACTGAAATCCACCCTTCTGCTGGGATCAGTATAATCCAGATTTCTTTGGATCAAGGGAATCCCAATCTTACTAAAAAGGTTTTGAACACAAAGTGATGATTTGATCCAAATCATTATATTGGCCATTCTATTGAAAATATGCTTAATGAATTACTTGAAGTCAAACACTGGGGGTGTTGTAATATTGTAAAAAAACAAACAAAACAATGTATTGTATTTGGTTATATTTTTATTGTGGTTATATGACATCATTTATATTGGCAATTTTATTGAAAATGTGCTCAATGAATTGTAAATCAGATTTCAATTAAATTAAATTCACATTTATTTGTATAGCGCTTTTCACAATCGTTTCAAAGCAGCTTCACAGAAAATGCATACATCTACAATACAATTTAAAGTGATTTGTTATCAGAGGAGACTGTGTCCAAGTTATGTATTTCAGAAATGTACATATACAAAGCACACAGTTAGCTAACAATGTATTATTAATCAATATAAAAAAATATATTAAGGCACAGACAATGGGCTCAGTGAAATAAGAATAGATATTAACAGTAATTAGGGTACATTTAAAATTGAGCATGAGTTGCGTCATCTGAAGTCCTGGCAGGAGTTGAGTCATCTCTTCACATTTGATGGTCATCTGAAGTCCTCACAGGAGTTGGAGTCCTCTCTTCACAGGTAATGGTCATCTGAAGACCTCACAGGAGTTGGAGTCGTCTCTTCACAGGTAATGGTCATCTGAAGTCCTCACAGGAGTTGGAGTCCTCTCTTCACAGGTAATGGTCATCTGAAGTCCTCACAGGAGTTGGAGTCGTCTCTTCACAGGTAATGGTCATCTGAAGTCCTCACAGGAGTTGGAGTCGTCTCTTCACAGGTAATGGTCATCTGAAGTCCTCACAGGAGTTGGAGTCGTCTCTTCACAGGTAATGGTCATCTGAAGTCCTCACAGGAGTTGGAGTCGTCTCTTCACAGGTAATGGTCATCTGAAGTCCTCACAGGAGTTGGAGTCGTCTCTTCACAGGTAATGGTCATCTGAAGACCTCACAGGAGTTGGAGTCCTCTCTTCACAGGTAATGGTCATCTGAAGTCCTCACAGGAGTTGGAGTCTCTCTTCACAGGTAATGGTCATCTGGAAGTCCTCACAGGAGTTGGAGTCGTCTCTTCACAGGTAATGGTCATCTGAAGTCCTCACAGGAGTTGGAGTCCTCTCTTCACAGGTAATGGTCATCTGAAGTCCTCACAGGAGTTGAGTCGTCTCTTCACAGGTAATGGTCATCTGAAGTCCTCACAGGAGTTGGAGTCGTCTCTTCACAGGTAATGGTCATCTGAAGTCCTCACAGGAGTTGGAGTCGTCTCTTCACAGGTAATGGTCATCTGAAGTCCTCACAGGAGTTGGAGTCTCTCTTCACAGGTGATGGTTGTGGTGAGGTAGACGAGCGAGAGAGACGGGAGGAGTCTCGAGTCCTCTCATCTTTCCCATACAGTGGATCACACACTGAATAACGGATACGACTGACCTTTAAGCAACTGCTCAATATAGTATTGGCATCCCTACTGTGCAGAACTCTCGGGTTGTTTTGAGGAAGACGAGCTTGATTGACTCTAGGAGCAGTTGGTGGTCGTGGAGGAGGAGGAGGAGGAGGAGGAGACTGGTGTAGACGTGTGCTGAACCTCACAGGTGTCACAGTCAGAAGAGGCAGTGGTACATGCCTCTGGACACATGATATGCCTGTCAGATGTAGGCCATGGTTCGAATTCACCTGTTGGTTGGATAAAAATAGAAAATTATTCAATTACTGACATGTTTTCCATTTTTTCCATTATTACCAAAAACCTAGTCTAGACTTATTGGATTTATTCTAATTCTTACTGACCTGATGGTATAAATTGGCCATCCGTGAGATGCACCATCTGCGTGTCTCGTCCCTGGAAGCTTGCTTGGCATCCCAGATTTTTCTCACACTCTTCTGAAAATGGTCCAGTTTACAGAGCTGAGAATGAACTTTTTTGAAATTCCGTCCATCCTTTAAATCTCTGGTCACCTTGAAATTTTCATTGAGTTTCTTCCTGAATAACAGAAAACGCAATCAGAAACGCAATGAGTTTTTGTTATGGCACATTGTAAAGATGATCTGTCGAAACACAAATTATAATCAAACTAGTCATTAGTCATTGCTATTCTTTTTTTCTTACCCTAATTGCTTCAATTGGACGTGTCTGATGTATCGCCGTAAAAGACATCCAAGTCGCAGATCAACACTCTGAAGCGTTTGACTGATGTTTCCTTTGCACTGGTTGTACGTTTCGGAGGAGATCTTGTTGTTTTCAAAAGATCGATCCAGATGTTTGAGGTTGTATTCTTGAGCTTTGATGTCAATTACGAGCGTCTGATTGTGAAGCAGGTGATCATCATCCTCTTTACTGTTACCTGAGATTGCTGAAACATATTTGTTAGTCTTTGGCTTGTCAGGTGTCTGAAGTGATGGCTTCTGAATTTGGGGCCGTTTCAGAATTGAGGAAAGATGGGTGTGTGCAGGAGACGGACTCTGGAGATCTTCCACTGGCACCACATCAACTTTTGTCTCCTCTACAGACTGTGGGATCTGAGGAGGTCAAAAGATTTAACAGGGGAGAAGGATGGTGGATGCCAAGAGGAGCCAGGTTCTATGGCTCATCTTTAGCCATCTTGTTAAATGATGTGACCTTTCTCATTTCTTTCTTTGACTCCATGCAAACTTTTGACTTCTTTACAGATTACGCAATGTTGGAGAGAGCAAGAGAGTCAGCAGATGGACTCTGGAGGTCTTTTGGAGTCTCTAATGCTGTCACTGGTCTTTCCAGAGGCAACCCTTTACTTTTTGCCTCTTGTACGTGGGACTCCTTGACCTGAGGGAGAGTAAGTTGCTTGCTCACAGCATAAGTTTTTGATTTTGGCACCTGCTGATGAAATGAAACATTGGAGTCTCTGTCCACCTCTTCCGCCACCTTTCTCTGTTTCTGTGGATGCCTCTTGACATCCTCTTCCTCTTTCACGATGATCTTGAAAAGCCTCGTTGAGGTTTCCAATGGTCTCTGCTGCTATTTTTAATGCCAAGCTCATGGCTGGACTGCAGGTGTCTGATTTGGCAATGCTATTTAACACACCGATCAGGTTTGATGAATATGCTGATAAAGCATTTGAATTGGCCTTCATTTCTGGTACTGTGGGACAGCACTTCAGAGACTGGATGCTTTGAACCAAACTGGGATTCAGATCCTCTTTATTTGATTTCTCTGAAAACAAACACATTTTACACTGTAAGCTACCCTGATACAAAATTTTAGACAATTCCAAATCACACTGCAACCAAAGCGATTCAAATATGCTTTTATGAATGGTGGTGTGTGCATTAACTTACTTTGTGCCTTCACACACTCTTGCATTTTCTGAAAGTTGTACTGCAAGCGTCCCACGTTGTGGTGCACATGAGCCTGGAAGTCTTGAAACTCGCCTGCAAGGCCTCCAGCTGCTCCACGGTGACCCTAGATTTTTCCACATTCTCCATTTCAAATTCTAGCGATTTATCTGTAAGAAGTAAAAAAATGAGTCGTTAACTGTTATGTTCAATAAAATAAAATGAGAAAATAAATAAATAAATAAAATCAAAATATCAATTTATGGGTCAGGCCGCCATGATTAATCTCTCCAGGATTCATGCGATCGCAGAACTGAACACAAACAGTGTTAGAAAAATTGCAAGAGTTTGTGTTCAATTCTGCGATCAGTTCAATTCTGCTTTCCTTTGTCTGAATGTGCACGGTCACATGATGTCGCAAAATTAGCTACAATTAGTTTCAGTGCACTGGAAAGATTCTGCAATTGAGACATTTCTTTAAAATGTCTGACTCCCTGATCAGTGCCCTAACTTCTGAACTAGGGAGCTGATTGAGACGTATCCTTGGTGTGTAATTTAGCCCGTCTGCCTGCAAACCCGGAGGCGTTTAGGAATTCTAGGACCCTAGCAATGATTTGGTTGTTTAATTGATTGCGTTTAATGTATATATTGTACTAACTAACCCCTAGCCCTAAACCTACCCAGGTAACACTGTTGAAATATTTAAAGTAATTAGGTTTAAAATGACCGTGCCTGCTATTATGTTAAAAATAAGGTGTAAAAGTTTAATCAGGTCTCCTCTGTTGGAGTACAGTTGGCTATGGTGCTTTCACAAAAAAAAACTAGGGTCTTAGAAATGCAGTCCTGAAACTGCGGCAGTCCTAAAAGTGCAGTCTCGGTATTGCAGGCAGATAATATTGCATTGATTAAGCAAAAAGCTGGATAAATGAATAAATAATAACAGATTACTAACGGATATCGTTGAATCGCTCCATTGTGGATTGAGACTCCTCCAGGCGCTCTTGGGATCTGGACTGAAGCTCCGTGAGTTTGCTGAGCAGAAATTCGCGCTTCATAATCCATTGCATCCGAGTGGAGTAATGCTCCTCTTCAAATGATCCCGGAGAAGTCACGCTACAGCTGCCATCCCTCCCGGATGAAGAAGATGCTGTGCTCTTGTCAAGAGACATCTCTGATCGTTTATGAGAAAACTATTCAGATTCAACAAAGCACAAATAAGACTTTTGCACAATTTTTGTCCTCAAAGTTCTGAGAGTGAGCTGTTTGATCGTGCGAACTGAATTGCTGGTCTTTTATGAGAACTATGATTCAACCGAATTGTTGTACTCGTTCAGACAGATATTCACTCACTGTACTTGTTAGCTTGTTAGATATTTTCTCACAGTAAACCCCTGACTTGAATCGTTAACTCCTAGCAAGCGATAACTGGATAAAAACAGGTCGTGTAAGCTCTTAAAGCTGTCCACTGTGGCGCCATAATAGAGCATTCCATTCCGTCAGAGCATTCCATTCCGTTATGCAAATGTTTTATGAGTGTTTCTAAATTTGTGGGTGTTTTCAAACTGATGATGTTTATAAACCATGCAATGAAAACGACCTGACCCACTCCTAAACCCTACCCACAGTGCAGTGAAAAGCGCCCTCTGTTTATGGCCTCGCCTACACTTGATTAAACCACTAGATGACACAAAAAATTAGCTCAGGACTTTTCAACACAACCGCTTTTGATCCTTGACACGTTCGCAAAGCAAAGTTGATTTTGCATAATTTGATATAAGGGACACTAATTAACTGGTTAACCAACACGAATTTTAACCAATACACTACAAATATATATATATAATATGTTTTTGAGAGAGAGAAAAACAGGTAAGTCGCATTTGATTACATTCAGAAATAATACCGTAAATAAAACGAAATGTTATAATGTACTACAAACATTATAAACACTACAAACACAGCTATAGGTTATTTTATTTCCTTAATCCACAACAAATCCTTACAATTTTACGGTATTCCGAACATAACAAGAATGAAAAATATTAAATAAACAAGTCAAAATGAAATCATTTAATGAGAAACTGAAAGTAAGCAGCGTTGGGCTCACGTTGCCTAACTCTCTGACTCGAATCCAAATGTTTCCATATCCGCGATGTGTTTGGATGCTAAACTATAATTTATTATAGGCTTTGTACTTCAAGCGATGGAAAAAATCATCTTCACATGCGCAAAAAATGTGCTTGGAAACAGCACGGCGGCGGTGCTCACGGCGAATGGCACGAATCGTGAGGCTACTGTTCATTTAAATTTACAAAAGCCTAGGGTATGGCATGAGTCCTTCTGGCCATTCAACAACGACATTCCCAAATCATCACATTATATCTCAACAAAATGTGGACAAAAATCCACTGAAATAACTTAACACAAAATCAGTGCACATACTGAAACAGCCCTATAAGCCTTCACTGTGTCCTAACCAAGCGACACGTGAGAAAGCGATCTTTTCCATGTTAATCAGAGTTTTTGTGCTAACCAGCACGCAACGACGATTGTATTTTACAAACAGTTTTTATTTCCTTGTGGCTGGAACAACATACAAAGTATGACGAGTGCAGATTATGTGCTTTATTTAATGTAAAGGGAATTTAAAGTGAGTTTGATGTCATTTTTAAGTGACCTTTATAGACAACCTTACTGAGAAAGCAACAATGGATAATTCACCTCAGATCTTGAAAATAAATTAAAGGAAACAACTGTTCAAACTGTCACTCAAGGTAAACAAGTATACACAAGTATATTCTTCTATGGTATTTGAATCATGCTAAAATGCTGTAAGATTTAGTTATTCGTTATTGTAGCCTATTTACTTATCTATTTAATTGCGAATGCAGTCATGCTTGCAGAGAGAGCCATCCACACGCTCTTCTGATTGGCTGTGATTTTTGATTGATTGATCTCGGGTTGAGTCTGGTTTGCTGTTAAAATCTTGTCACATCGCGCCCGTGTCTTTCCCTTGGGAGAGCCTTCCGTCACTGGGACTTAGCCCCTCCTCCCTTGCAGGCTACGGCTCAGCATTGTACTCCACATAACTCCTTCAGGAATGCGATGTGGGCTCCATAGCGTCCCTTCTCTAGGTTCACTTTCCCAGTATCCAATAATCACTGAGTGGGTCATGCGGAACAGCAGTGATGGACTTCCTGGACAGGGCACTGGAAGGGGGCAGAGGCCATGGCACTTTGGTAGGAATTCCTATTAAATGCGGTACTCCGGCGTGGTGTCGGTAGAGTGACCGACTGAATGGGAATATCTCGGTTACATATGTAACCCTCGCTCCCTGGAGGAGGGAGAGCGGAGACGCCACATCCCGCCGCCAGGTCCCTCTGTACTCTGCATCACTTTAAAAAGTTTTAAAGTATGTTAAAGTGTTACATGTGTGAGAAAAAACTTTCTTCAAATGTATGTAGTCAATAAAAACGTTATTTAATAAAAATACCCTTGATTGCACTGTTTACCAATTCCCGAATGTATAGGAAAAGATTTTTTTATTAAAAACAACCCCTGAATCCAGTGTTTAATCTCAAAAACTTTTCACATTTTATAATTTTATATAGTTTTATACTGTTTCAGAAACACATTTTACTTTTTCTGATAACATTTTACAGTGCCTGAACACTAAGTTTTTGTATTTAAAGATCTGCATCACTTTAAAGTTTTAAAGTTAGGCTATATGTGAAAATGTTACCATTAATGTGAAAAGAAGTTTTTATCAAATGTAAGAAAAATTTCTTTTAATAAAAAATGCCCCCTTGATACGCCAATGTTTACCACCCCGTTTCAACGTTTTGAAGTTTAAAGCACATTGTTTTTTAACACGTTAAATTGTTTTACTTCAAAACACATTCTCATAAGCATAAATTCATCCATTGGAAGGGGATGGATGTGGTATCAAAGACTGAATAATCAATTAGCTAATCAACTAAAACTACTGTTAAAACTCTAGTTAAAGCTACTATTATTTTATAAATGTTATTTTATTTGAATTATTTTTTACCAACATTTAAATCTACGTGTGTGTGACTTGAAACAATTAGTCTTGAAAGAGCTAAGAGCGAATAACTAAATTAGCCCACTATGAACTAAACAAAAATGTTAAAACATATATTATTTATAAATATAATTTTGTTGAATTATTTTAATGTTATTTAAATCTTCATCTCTCTGTGTGACTGGGTGCATTCTTCTGAGGGGAGTGTTAGAGCTTAACTATGGGGTGGCTTTCGCACTCTCCCAGACCACATTAGTGATTAGTCATCAGGGGAGAGAAGGTTGCTTTAGCTTCACCCTGCACAAGAAAACATTTGTTTTGTCTAAATCTAAATAAACATTTGGCAGAAAATTGTAATGTGAAAAAAATTAATATTATGGCTGCTTGCTTTTATTTGTTTATTTATTTTTAATCACTGTTCTGCATCGAGATGAAGTGTTAGGGGCGGAGATGTGAGGCGGCTTCACACGCACTCCCGAGCTTCATTCTGTTTTCATCATCGGAGAGAGAGGGCGATGTTGCATCAGACTCATTAAGAACATTATTCAAGTTTGATGTGATTTTTAACCACCTTATCTTTGATACTTGTTTGGAACAGTGTTTTAGAAAAACACATTTCATCCTTTACCAACTATCTAAGTCATTATATTCTAACTTGTTTTTTCTGAAAAAGAAAAAACATTTTAAAAATAAATGAACATTGAGTTTATACAAAGTTGTATGTAAAGAACAAACTTTAGCTTGTTTTTACATTCACTTGAAAGCAGCGTGAATCACATGATCTTTTACATTTAACAGCATACATCGTTTTAATGTTTAAATGTTTCAAACTTCAAATGTATGTGAATTTTTTTATGACAGCCATCAATCAATAAAATTTGGACACATAGTGGCCTATATTCTCTCTCTTAGGTGAAACCCAGTCACCTTGTCATTTCTGACTTTATAACAAAAAATAGAACAATGTCTAAAGCTGCCATGATGACAAGGTGTACAACCGAAGCTAACACATAGAATCCAAGTTTTTATAGCTGCTCCACCCAAAAACGAGCACTTAAGGAGAGCGGATACAGGGCAAACAGTGGATACAGGCAATAAGGCGTGAATCTTCAGTGGGAAGAATGGGTCAATTTTTGGGATCCTGACACCTGCAGTATGCCCTACGTGTGCAGTAAACATTTTGACACATTGTTAAGGCAAATAT
>CM031956.1:7281267-7289303 GCA_018749465.1 Paracanthobrama guichenoti | reverse complement strand
GACCATAAGTCACGAGGACCCAAATCACAAACACCCCAATGGCTGTTGCAGACCTTTCTCCTTCTCTCTTCCACTTCCTGTCCACCACTGTCCCATCATAATAAAAAGGCAAAAATGCTGAATAATAACATTTATTTATTAAATAGGTAAACAAATAAATAAAAAAATAAATAATGTCTATACTCACAAATAATCGGATAGAGTAAAAGAGTAAAATAAGCCTATTTATCATGCTGTCCGAGGGGATCGAGGGCTCTGAGCTCAGAATTTAGCCTTAAACTCCAGAGTTCTCCCCGAATCCCTGGCTAGGCGAGAGTGAGTCGTCAGGGTGGTGGAGGGATGCAGAAGCTGTGGAGGTAACTAAGTGAGTCGGCCGTGTATACTGTATGGCGCCTCTCGAGCTGATTAGATAGTGCTCCTCCCAAACTTTATTTCTAAAACATCATTTGTCGCTTGAATTCCTGCAATCTGAGGAATTAGCTAACATATACTTGTTTAAATATGTGACAGTGTCACTAAGTCTTAGCCTACTTTAGAAAAAAATTATGTGAATATGGCAACATAAGTTCTACAGTATTTCTATCACTGACAGAGACCTCTCCCTATCAGCCCAATCACTGTGGGCATAGTTAGTAAGTTTGATGACATCATTCATTGCAACGCGGTCAACCCCGCCTTACTCTTAGCTTAAGCCTTCTCACCTCTGATCCTTAGTAGCTATTTAGGAAAACTCTTAGTGCTAAGATAAAATGTTTTGTGGATACGGCCTCAGGATTCTTGAAAGCTTCTAAGAATCCTCTCAGAAATCTAATTTAACTTAAAAACTTCTATGTAGGAGTCTTAGCTTAAGAATGACTCAGGACCTAAAAACGTTTATCTTAGTGAGGAGGTGGGCTGACCTCATTGTTACGTATGACACAGTCTTTGAAGACTGATTGGTTGGGCTGTCCAAGGAGGAGAAAAAGAGCGCTTTTAAGTATAGTGTATCATAAGTCTTCACTCTTTAAATGACAGCGCCATTTTTCCTGTTTTACTCATTCTCTCTCTCACTCACACATTATTTATATATATATATATATATATTTTTATATTCTCATTTTTATTTACTATGCTGTTAATGTTGTACTTAATGTATTTGATAGGAAATGAACAGTTTACATAATAAGGTTCTGAAATTGCTGTAACTGTGTGATCACTTTGCTTATAGAAGGTTGTGAAAGACCCAAATCATCACGGCTGCATAGTTGCACTTTTCCAGTTGCCAAACATGTTAATGTAGGGTTTACTTCCATTTGTGGTGTTATAACATTTCTGCGCCGTGTCGGAGATGTTAGCGTGTTCTCCTAATAAGATCAGTCACAAACATGATCCCTGTCCGATCTAATGTGTAGTGTCTTATTGATTCACTCATGCATTGTGTGCAACACATTTTCTTCTCCTCTTGAGTTTTAGTCCATTTTCTCCACTGCTCATAAAAGAAACTCTTAAGCCTCTTAAAAGTCCTTGTCCATACTAACAATTTTGGACCTTAAGACCTCTTTTAAGGGTTAAGATGCTTTCTGAATTACTTTTTTCTTTACTAGGATTTTGTCTTTAGTTTTAATAGTTTCTAAGAATGTTCTTTGTTTCATGAATACAGGCCCAGGCCTTTTCTGTAGCAGCATCAAGGCTCTGAAATGAGCCTCCTCAATATCACCTACATTAAGAAATGAAGTTGAGTTGAGGAAAGAAAGAAACTAGTGTATGTTTAGTACAGTAGAGTTGAATTTGGGAACAGATTTCTCAAGGTGGCCAATCTTGTGAATTCCCAGGATTGCTTATCTCAAAATTGTCATAATTAAAACTGTTTTGAATACTAAGGGTGGCCTTTGCAGTATTTCTATCACTAAAATATTTTACATCAGGACTGGTGTACACAAAAGTCTTTTTTAATTGGAACCTGGTCAGTTCCCCATCTTTCAGTGAAAAACATTGCTCTCTTAGAATCAGAAAGAGTCAGAAAACTGGTGAATGGATTTTCAAAACTCTGCATAAAAAGTTTAGAGAAGGAGTCTGGAGCGATCAGACTATGACATTAGAAGCACTGCTTCCCTTCTGTTTTGCAATAACTGGCCCACTTTTCATCCGAAATGAACTGAAAGAGGTTCTTGGACTGATGGCCCAGACTGTACTGTAAACTGATCAATACCCAACGATTTATTACAATGAAAGCACAAAACATGCATTTAGAAAGTGTGCATCGCCGTGCCCCTCGCTTTATGGTGAAGATGAAAACTTTTCAAAAACTGAACTAGGAACATGAATATTGTCCAAATGTTTGTAAAACTTGAGCCAGAAAACAAGCTTTCAGCAGCCGTGCTGAACACAAACAAGTCTACTCTTTAGAGTTGGGATAGAAGCCATGTTCAAACTTCAAATGTGATATTAGTGAATGAGCATCTGCATGCAACCCTTCACATCTAACACAGAGAAACATTTCCCTTACTAGACACCCCCTGCTTTGGCATTGGGGCATAAATGACATACCCAAAATAAAAAGGTTGCTGCTCAGAAGTCATTCTGGATAGACACATAATCAGCATATATTTATAAAGCTGACACTTGAGAGTTTACAGTTCGAGACTCAGAATTACGGAGACTGTTATTAATATGGAGATATACACCAATCAGGCATAACATTATGACGTGACTTGACGTGACGTGAATAACACTGATTATCTCTTCCTCACGGCAACTGTTAGTGGATGGGTTATATTAGGTAGCAAGTGAACATTTTGTACTTCAAAATGAAACATTTTGAACAATTTATACTTAATAGAAGTAATCAGCCTTTAGAAAACTGGGCAAGTGTAAGAATTTGAGTTTAGTTTGACAATGGCCAAATTGTGATGGCTAGACGACTGGGTCAGAGCATCTCCAAAACTGCAGCTCTTGTGTGGTGTTCCCGGTCTGCAGTGGTCAGTATCTATCAAAAGTGGTCTAAGAAGGGAACAGTGGTTAACCAGCGACAGAGTCATGGGTGGCCAAGGCTCATTGATGCATGTGTGTGGAGTGAAGGCTGGCCCGTGTGGTCTGATCAAACAGACGAGCTACTGTAGCTCAAATTACTCCAAGAAGTTAATGCTGGTTCTGATAGAAAGGTGCATCACAGTTTGTTGCGTATGGGGCGGGATAGCCACAGACCAGTCAAGGTGCCCATGCTGACCCCTGTCCACCACCGAAAGTGCCAACAGCAGGCACGTGCGCATCAGAACTGGACCACGGAGCAATGGAAGAAGGTGGCCTGGTCTGACGAATCATGTTTTCTTTTACATCACGTGGATGGCCGTGTGTGTCACTTACATGGGGAACTTATGGCACCAGGATGCACTATGGGAAGAAGGCAATCCGGTGGAGGCAGTGTGATGCTTTGGGCAGCCATCCATGTGGATGTTACTTTGACACACACCGCCTACCAAAGCATTGTTGCAGACCATGTACACCCTTTCATGGCTGTGGCCTCTTTCAGCAGGATAATGCGCCCTGCCACAAAGCAAAACTGGTTCAGGAATGGTTTGAGGAGCACAACAACGAGTTTGAGGTGTTGACTTGGCCTCCAAATTGCCCAGATCTCAATCCAATCGAGCATCTGTGGGATGTGCTGAACAAACAAGTCCGATCCATGGAGGCCCACCTGCAAACTTAAAGGACTTAAAAGATCTGCTGCTAACATCTTGCTGCCAGATACCACAGCACACCTTCAGGGGTCTAGTGGAGTCCATGCCTGGGTCAGGGCTGTTTTGGCAGCAAAAGGGGGGCCAACACTATATTAGGAAGGTCATAATGTTATGTCTGATCGGTAATCATATGCATATGTAAAATAACGCGATCATCAACATTAAAAAGCATATGAATCAAAACTGCCTAATGTTTCTGAATGAACTGTCAACCCAGGATGAGCTACAGGACTGTGAAGCTTTGAGGGTGTTGATGGACTCGATCTACTCCATCTGTGTTTTGATAATCTGATCTGTAGTCTTTGACAAAAACATGATTTTCCTTTTTCCTTTTTGCTCAAAATGTTGCTTTTTACCAACATTCAAGTGTTGATAAAAAAATGCATGTAAAGCATTTAAAAAAAATAAAATAAAATAGGGTCTGTTCTTTCTTTTGATATATTACATGTTCAGATATTCATACAACAAAATATTCTGGGGGCCATGACATTTTTGTGAAAATGGTCCAAAATGCTTGTGGTGACTGGCAACTTTTTTTTTATATCTTTTTAGCTATCTGAGCGCTCTTATTTTATGAATGAAGCGGCGTGTCTGGGGCTTTAACGTCACCCGCCTCGATGCTCAGCACATCTGATTCCTCAGAGTCAGACAGCTCGAGCATCGGGTTCTCCACCCCGGGGGAAGAAGCCGCAGCGGGGAGGGAGAACATCTGAACTGTCAGACGAGGACTGAGAAAGTCTCAGCAGTCTCGAGACCCGCTGCGAGCGAGCCTGCCGACTTCACAAAATACTCTCTTTTTTGGACAAACAACACCAAATAGACATACAATTTCAACAGAGCGCTTGCTGAAGAGCAAAAAACTAATGTGTTTGTGTGCCAGCTTCCGCTTATGCCGTCATCTACTACGTCATGACGCAGCACCAATCAGGGTTGGATAGATTTAATTCATACTTCAGATGCACTACGCTGAGGGAGTTCCCAGAGTGTCGTCACTCGACGACGCATGCCAGTTCCCTCGAAGGGGAACAACATTTATTTTCATGTTATGTAAATTAAAATGTGTAAATGAAAATAAATTGGTCTATACATTACTTAAAGTTCTTTTTACAACTACTTATACAATATAACTTAAGTTTAACATCAGAAACAACAGACATTTAAATGAACAGCTAAAACAGAAAAAACATGTACAAACCCGATTCCAAAAAAGTTGGGACACTGTACAAATTGTGAATAAAAACAGAATGCAATGATGTGGAAGTTTCAAATTTCAATATTTTATTCAGAATACAACATAGATGACATATCAAATGTTTAAACTGAGAAAATGTATCATTTTAAGGGAAAAATAAGTTGATTTTAAATTTCATGGCATCAACAGATCTCAAAAAAGTTGGGACAAGGCCATGTTTCCCACTGTGTGGCATCCCCTCTTCTTTTTATAACAGTCTGCAAACGTCTGGGGACTGAGGAGACAAGTTGCTCAAGTTTAGAACAGGGAATGTTGTCCCATTCTTGTCTAATACAGGCTTCTAGTTGCTCAACTGTCTTAGATCTGCTTTGTCGCATCTTCCTCTTTATGATGCGCCAAATGTTTTCTATGGGTGAAAGATCTGGACTGCAGGCTGGCCATTTCAGTACCCGGACCCTTCTTCACGCAGCCATGATGTTGTAATTGATGCAGTATGTGGTCTGGCATTGTCATGTTGGAAAATGCAAGGTCTTCCCCTGAAAGAGACGACGCCTGGATGGGGAGCATATGTTGTTCTAGAACTTGGATATACCTTTCAGCATTGGGAGAAACCAGGCTCAGTCGGGTGCCAGTTCTCCTCTGGCCGATTTAAACAAACAGTGTATGATTATAATTCTGGCAACATAGCAGGTCTTAATTCATATTAGGCAAATAGATATTCGTAAGATTATTTGAAAGATTGGAGTAAATCACGCCGGAGACGGGTTTAATGAGGATGTCGTGTTGATGCAGCATTTATAGGGGAGTTTATTTGACACGCCTCTGCAGACATTTCAGGGATGCGTTGGTCATGTCCAGGCGCTGGTCCACCATCTGATCTGGATACGCCCGGATCCGGCTGACTGCAGTAAACCTCGGATAAACAGAGAGACTAACATTAGCGTAGATGCTATTCTTCTTATGATGTAACGAAAGTACATCAGGTGTTATGGAAGTGTTCCCCGATCCGCTGACCTAGTTAATGCAGCCTAACAATCATTTACTGATTTGAATACTAGAAATTGATGTTTTATGTGTAAGCCGTAGTAAAGAGATGCGTTTTTAGTCTAGATTTAAACTGACAGAGTGTGTCTGCTTCCGAACAATGCTAGGAAGACTGTTCCAGAGTTTAGGCGCTAAATAGGAAAAGGATCGACCGCCTGCAGTTGATTTTGATATTCTAGGTATTATCAACTGGCCAGAGTTTTGAGACCGCAATAGACGTGATGGAGTATAATGCGTTAAGAGTTCGCGCTCAAGTACTGGGGAGCTAAACCATTTAGTGCTTTGTAAGTACAAGCAAGATTTTAAAATTTATACAATGTTTAATAGGAGCCAGTGCAGTGTTGACAGAACGGGGCTAATATGGTCATACTTCCTTGTTCTAGTAAGAGCAAGAGCTGCTGCGCTTTTGGACCAGCTGGAGTTTGTTTATTAAGTGAGCAGGGCAACCACCCAGTAAAGCATTACAGTAATCTAGCCTTGAGGTCATGAACGCATGAATTAACTGTTCAGCATTTTGCATTGAAAGGATGTGCCGAATTTAGATATATTTTTAAGATGGTAGAATGCAGTTTTACAGATGTTAGAAACGTGGCTTTCAAATGAAAGATTGGCATCAAAGAGCACACCCAGGTTCCTCACTGACGACGAGGACTTGACAGAGCAGCCATCGAGTGTTAGACAGTATTCTAGGTTACTACTTGCAGAGTTTTTTTGTTCAGTTTTGTTTAGTGGAGGTTCACATTCGCTCATCCATACACTCGCTCATATTCTTTCACACTTTCAATTACTAGAAATGTGCACCTTGGATATCATACAATTTGCATGCTTACAAAATTTGGGGAATTTTTTTTTTTCCCAAGATGTTTCTTTGAACCAATTCTGTAGGATGACTCATATATTTGTATTTTCATAAAGGTTTATTTTAAAGGCTTGTTATCGCGTGAATTGGGCGTGTCAGTTGCATTGATCAAAAACAACATGTTCCCAAACTGTAATGCCATATGGAAAGATTATGTTTATTCACTCTAAAACCAAATGACCATTTAGCTTTATCAATATCAATAAGCTAAATAAATCAGCACTGTGACACAAATACTTTAAACTACATAGTATTTTAATAGCATTTGGTAGCATACATTGTATTGTATTGTCCACATAAAATTGCACAGATGCACTTTCACCACTGTCCCATGTAAAAATAAAGATTTTCATGTAAAAGCTTCTTTGATATAATGTTAAAAGACGCTCCTTCCATGACAGCAGTTCATTTCTAACATTTCTATCATGCATCCTGGAAGGTTATATGAGGTTTTCACAACACTGTTGATCATGATCAATGATATAGTCACTTCACATTTCACATCATATACAGATATTAACTAATATGTACAGTTTCCAAATTCAGTGAGGCTTCTGATACTCACGGTAGTACACTTCATCGTTGATGAATGCAATAAAACGCGTTTCGTTTAGTTCTTGTAAATTAACACAACATCTCCGTCCTGGATATAACGGAAGCATTTGTTTTTAGCCAAGCTGGTCATGTTTCGTTCTCATTAAAAATAAATACGGCGTAAACATAAAAGATCGGCCACTCTTATCCACTAGGCCTATTTGTGTTCATAAAAATGCGTAATATGCAATAGATGAACACACGATAGGCATGTTTTCATTTTTTTTAATTTTTTTTATTGAATACAAAATCAAAATTTTTCATTTTACTTACGGCATCCAGAAAATATTTTAACTCATTTCTGAATATAATGAACAAGCTCAACTTCGCCTCGGAGTTCTTCTGCGCGCCTGTGACGTCACAGTAGCGCGCCTGTGACGTCACAGTAGCGCGCCTCTGGGTTCTTCTGAGCGCGCCTGTGACGTCACAGCAGAACTCGGCCGCGCCGCATATATAAAGCCGTGCAAGCAGGATTCCCACTTAGTGCGTTTTAGAGTGATCGAGTATCTCTGCTGTGATTTCTTCTGAAGGAGGGACTCCACACTTGTCGTCTGAACAAAATGAACGTCTTTGTGAAAAAAGTATGGAAAGCAACTTTGTATCTGGCCAGGGCCTCCAAGCCTTTCTTAAC